>JANHAO010019564.1:0-13168 GCA_026873985.1 Saraca asoca
GTCAATCAATTCCCCCCAAGCATTCAGCCACAATTTGCAGGCTACATTAAAGCAGCATATCATAATTCCTAAAAATTAGCTTATTTAGAATTAACCCAAAATAAAACTTCCCAAAAATATCAAAGGATCATAAAGATCGTTGCAAACGATGAACGGTCACTGCCATTTCTGAAAGTCCTCCATAAAGGAGGGCAGAGATTCTGATCAGAATTGGGACAATGGCCAATCATGTACAGGACTACGGCTAGGAATCCACATGGATCAACTGAGATGGTTGTTCAATTTCTTCTACGAATCCACTCTTGTAGTCTGGGCAAACAGTATGTCCCACCTCTCTACCCACACGAATTACTGCAACGATAGCACCAATACGAAGATGTCCCCGCATCCATATCCAACAACCCTTTTCCGATATTTCTCAACTTTCTTTCGAAAAATCCAAACTTCATGTAAGCCTAGAATTGAATTTCCAACCAGATTTTTCTGCACAACTTCAAAAAACCCAAACTTGATACATCTGGGTTTGAATATCCAACCAGACTTGGCCACAAAGAGTATTTTCAGCTTCAAAATAAATTTTTCCTTGGGAAATTCGATAAATATCTTGATGAATCTATAGGTCTAGGTTTCCATTGGGAAACAAGAGAGAACAACTTTGGACTTTTTTTTAATTTTCTTCTTTTCACCAAAAAATTCAATAAACAATAACTAAAAAATAAATAAACCTAAAAAAAAAACTACTAGAATAACAATTCAACTCTGAATTATATTCTTTTTTCTTTTTTAAACCTAAATATTGGACAACAAAAATAGAATTGAAAACCCAAAATTATATATAGAACACAACCCTATTTTTAGGTTGTCAAAAATGATATAATCTATCAGGCTTCAAGACAGATGATACTACTTTGATACCATATAAAAAAGGAAAATAGAGAAGCTAAGGAGAGTTAAAGAGAAAACTCTATTATATTATAGAATCAATAAGATGACTAAATTACATAAGACTTAATCCTAATATTCTATTTATATAGTGCTCCTACTCTTAACTTTGGGGGCATTACAAATAAGCCCATAACATAACCTAATAATCTAATTACTAATATTACTTTCTAACAAGTTCATTCATGAAAGAATGGATTGGATACAATATGCAAAACTGCTTGATTATCACAAATGAGCTTCATAGGTCTTGTTTCACAAAATGCAACTCCTGGATCATTTTAGCCATATTAATTCACAAGTGACTAGAGCCATAGCACAATATTTAGCCTCTGCACTTGATCTTGCAATTATTGTTTGCTTTTTTACTTTTCCAAGATATCAAATTTCATCCAACAAGGACATAATATCCTAAAGTGGAATGCCTGTCAATTGAAAACCCTACCCAACTTGAATCTGTGTATCTAACAATTTCAGTATTTTCTCCATCTTCATATAACAATCTTTTCCCGAGTGCTTCCTTAATGTGTCTTACTGTTCAAATCACTACATCCTAATGAATATGACAAGGAGAATTCAAAAATTGGCTAACCACATTAACCATAAGGTGGTCAAGTCTGATAATTGTGAGGTAGTTTAATTTCCTAACAAGTCTATAATAACTCTTTGGGTTTGAATACAAGTCCCCTTAATTCGATAAAAGTTTAACCTTTGGATCCATCGAAGTATCTACAGGTTTACAATTTAACATTCTTATCTCTTCTAAGATGTCTAAGGCATACTTCCTCTAAGAAATAGCAACACCATCTTTTGACTAAGCTACTCTAATTCCAAGAGAATAGCATAACTTGCCCAAATCTTTGGTTTGGAAGTGTTGAAACATGTGTTATTTCAAGCGTTCAATTCCTATCTAATCACTCCTTGTTATAACTATATCATCCATATAGACCACAAGAAATATGCAAAGTTGTGATGAAAAATGTTGATAGAAAACTGAGTGATCAGATTTACTTTAAGTTGTACCAAAAGCTTGATCAACTTGACCAAACCTTCCAAGTTGCAAACCAAGCTCGAACAAATTGTTTTGGTCCATAGAAAGAATTGCACAGACAGCATACTAGTAAGACTCCTCCTAAGCAATAAATCCTAGTGGTTGCTCCATGTATACTTCATCCTATAAATCATCATGTAAGAAAGCATTTTTTATGTCCAATTGATAAAGAAGCTAATTTCGAATGGTAGCCCTAGATAAAAACAGATGCACACAAGCAATCTCAGTAACTAGGGAGAAAGTATCAATGTAATCAAGGCCAAAAATCTGAGCATAACCTTTAGCCACTAGATGAGCTTTCAATCAATCAACTTGTCCATCAAGACCAATGTGAATTGTAAAAACCCAACAGCACCCCACTATGGATTTACCATTAGGTAAAGGAACAAGATCCTATGTGCCATTAAAATGTAAGGCAGCCATTCATCAATCATAGCTTAACACCAACTTGGATGGGAAAGTGCTTCCTACACTATCTTAGGTATAGAAATAGATGATGTTGAGAAAATAATTAGGGTTTGTGTAGAGGAAAAAGTAAAGAAACGCTAGAGAGAATTAGGGAAAAATTATTATTGAATGAAATAAAATGGTTGAATTATATTAAAGACTTAACCTTACTACTCTATTTATATACATCCTATCCAAGAGGTAGAGTTTTAATAAAACTCAATAACTTATAGGCTTATCTAAATTTCTGACTTATTTCTAGTATTATAGTCCGACTAAATAACTTAATGACTCGTTAATCATATATTATATCTCTATTTTCTAACACTCTCCCTCAAGCTGAAACTTTCAAAGTTTAAGCTTGTTACATTAATTTGAACTTTCAAAAAATAAAATGTAATAGAAAATATCTATAAAGAAAACTTGACAAACTTCAAATTACACGACTTACAACAAATACAACATGTAGACAACTCCCTTGAACCAAACATTCACAAACCCTAAAAACAATGTCAAAACCTTGGTTGATACAATTCTTAGAAATTTTTAACCACCTACTCTTGATTGCTCCTTTGACCTTCTTCCAGTTGTTCTTCTCAACACAAGCATAAATGACACAGGTTTTAGAAGTCTTCTGCTAACTTCTCTTAAGCTGCTCCCTAAACTTCCTAACTAGTCCTCAAATCACCAACACCTATAGTTGGAATTACACCAAAATCACCAATACTATCAAATACCATGTTGGTCCCAAGTTGTATTTCATTAATGCCTATTCCAAAATATTAAAACAAGTCACGTAACGAAATTAGTGGTCCAAACCACTTCATATTGAGGATAACTTCATCAAATTAGACCTGTGCAAAATACAAGTAACACCAAACAGTGCTCTAAATCACATGAAGACACTAAAATTTACCAAACAATCCTCCAAATCAAAATAAGGCATCAAAATTTATTAAACAATCCTCCAAATCATATGAAGGCACCAAAATCCACTAGTGTTCCAAATCACATGAAACACCAAAATTTACCAAAACTCCAAATCACATGAAGGCATCAAAGTCACAAGTCATTGAACAATGCTTCAAATCACATGATGACACCAAAATTGGCCAAATAGTCCAAATGTGCATAATACCAAAATGCACTCTGAATACTTCAAAATCAACTAAATTGAAGCAAAATAAAAGCAACTTATGCTGCTCCACACCAAAACTATGTCAAACATCTTCAAAAATACCAAAACTAGCTGCACAAACTACAAAACCAGCTTGCACAAACAGTGTTTTTTATGTCTCGGAATTAATTTCAGATACCAAAAACAACTTTCTTAAGAACTCTGCACAGATGAAATCATGTGACACGGCCCAAAAACAACATAAATCTTGTCAAATAGAGAAATCTAGCTTGCCCAAAGCTGAAACATAGACCCTTTTTTTAATAAGATACACCAATAACTAACAAATCATGCCTTGGCCTCAGACTGCCATTGGTCGTCACCTGAAACACTAAATCAAACTTGCACTTGCCCATCATAAATCACCAAGCAGCCCAAAATCAGGCCAAACCCAATTCTAAATTTGGTATCCATATCACAAAACCAAAAAAAAAAAAAAGTCCCAACCAAAGTAGCTCCACAAAAGCCAAATCCTACTTAAAGCCTATTGAAACTATCTCAGACAATTTAAAAGTTCACTCCAAAAAGCTCAAAACCAACCAAATTACGCCAAATTGGAATAATCAACCAAATCAAATCAAGTATACCACCAATTAACAAAAACCCAGGAAATTGTACTTCAAACAAATCAGATTCAACAACAACCTTCATAGAAAAGCCAAAAAGAAGCTTACCCAAACCACCACAAGACCAAAATTGAATGATCCAGAGCTCATTCACATACAAGAAGGCTCAAAAAGTGCTAGAAATACTATTGCCAAAAGCACATTATCAGAAACTGTCCTACACACTATCACACGGCACCAAATTCTTCTTCATGTGGTCTTCATGCGCCACTAGAAAACTCACATGTGTACTTCACGCGCCGTCTAGAATTGATCACTAGTCTCTAATGGCCGTTTGCCCAAATGGGTTTTACCAGATTTGGAGTCTCCAGTGTCCAATAGTTGTGACAGTTACCTTGTTGCAAAAACATTCTTCTCTCATGTATTTTTCTAATTTTTTTTACTGAAAACTTAATTGACAGTAACAAGAACACCGAACTTTTGACTTAGGAATTTTTTTATGCTCTTTTTTTTTTATTCTTTTCTTTCACTAAAACACAATCAATAATAACAATAAAAAATAAATGAACCTAAAAATCTACTAGAACATCTCAAATCCTTTTTTTTTTTTTGCCACAATAACAAGACATAAATCAACTTAAATTTATATTAAAACTATAATAGCAATTCAACCTCATTTAAGGTTGATGGAAGCGATATAACCCATAAGGCCTCAAGGTGGATGATACCACAAATACATACTGAGAAAATAGTTAGAATTTGTGTTGGAAAAAAAATAGAGAGGCTAGAGAGAATTAGAGAGAAATTATTATTGAATGAAATAAGATGGTTGAATTACATTAAAGACTTAACTCTACTCCTTTATTTATATAGATCCTATACAAGAGATAATATTCTAATAAAACTCAATAACTTATAAACTTATTAAAATTTATGACTTATTTCTAGTATTATAATCTAACTAAATAATCTAATGACTTATTAGTCATATATTCTATCTTTGTTTCCTAATAGAAGACTAGGTAGACACAAAAGTATGGCAGTGTGTAGATAAACAATGATAACTCAAGAATGTATAAATGGGATAGGGATTATGAATAGAATGAGTACCTTTTCAAAGTGCAAAGGAAAGGTTATCTGGTGAGGCAACTTGATCTGTGACAGTGGAGCCAATGGTGTAGAGTCAAGACTATCAATTTGAGCTAGGCGAGGACAACATTGATAAGTGATGAGAGGTGGTTCCTCTGGAGATGCAAGTGTATTGACAGACACAATTGTTGAAGGATCAAAATAGGGGATTGGTAGGACCTCAAAAATAGAAGCAAAGTTAACTGTAGATTTGAAGAATGGAGACTTCTCAAAGATTTTTGCAATGTACCCCAAAAAGACACATTTGATGGCTCTAGCTAAGAGTTTGTCTTGACCTAGAAAAAAGCCCATGAATGAAGAAAGTACATCCAAAAGCATGAGATGGAAGCAAATAAATGGGATCTCTAAGGAACAAAATAGAATGAGGAACATGATTTTATAAAACTAAAGATGGCATATGATTGATTAAATAATAGGCAATGAGAACAACATCACCCTAAAATGAAGAGGGACATTTGCATGCAATAAAAGTGTTCTTGCAGTTTCAACTAAGTGTCAATTCTTATGTTTAGCAATCTCATTTTGTTGAGGGGTATGTGGACATGTAGATTGAAGCAAAATACCATAAGAAGATATGAAAGAAGAAAAATGAGCAGAAAAAAACTCAAAAGCATTGTCACTCCGTAAAATACGAATAGGTGTACCAAATTGTGTACAAATCTCTGAACAAAAGGATTTAAATTTTGAAAATAATTCTGAGCAATCTTTCATCAAAAACAACCAAGTGCAATGAGAAAAATTGTCTATGAAAGATACAAAATATCAAAACCCAAACTCGAACTCACACAGCTTGAACCCCACACATATGAATGAATAATAGAAAAAGGAGAATCAGCTATATTATCTACTTTACTAGGAAACAAAGCAAGAATATACTTACCAAGCTGACAAGATTCACAATCTAAAGATTGAAGACTAGAGAGACTAGCAACCATCTAATGATGTTTGAAAATGGAGGATTAACAATAGGACAAGTCACTGAAGATATGGTTGAAGGTAGTATAGTCCTTGTGACTCGCCCTATACCAATCATCTGTCCCATGCCTCGGTTTTGTACAACAAAGGAATCAGAAAGAAAAGTAGCAAAACAATTTAGCATGAGTGCGAGCTAACTTATGGAAATTAAATTGAATGGACACCCTGACATTTAAAAAACTGAATTTAAAGGCATCTTTGGAAGAGGTTTAGCCATACCAACACCTCTAGCAACACTTAGATCCATTAGCTAAAGTCACAATGGGAAGAGAATCTGAACATTGAATACGGGTAAGGAGTGATCGATTACAAATTATATGATCGGAAGCTCTAAAATCCAGTATCCATGGACCAATAGGTGTGGATGGGGAAAAACCAACAAAATTACTAGTTTGTGAAATTGGAACAAATGATGTTGCACTTGTTTGGCTGCCTTGAATTGCTTGAATTGAAGAAATCCCTTGTAATTAGGATCATCAATGATACTTGATTTTTCATAGAAGAAAGGTTTAAAATTTCTTGGGCTGTCCATATTTTAAAGGGGGAAAAACACCACCTTTGGAAGAGAAATTCCTTGCTGTGTGAATGGTACCGCATGAACAGTACCAAAATTATGGATTAAAAACAATTGATGCCAAGGAGATTGCAACAATGAACCGGAGTGATGTAGGGTAAGCCAGAATAACACACAGCTAATAGAAAAGGAAGAAAAAAAGCTGAGACAGGATTGAAATGCACTCTGATAGCAACTTAAAATAGAGAATAATACATGAGAAGAAGAAGAATTGTTCATGAAGGCTTGAGCAATTTGCTTCAGCCATAGAGCTGTATTTATACACATATCAAGAGATATTTACAGTCATTTACAATCAATTAGTTGTCAATCAACCCTAATCTAGCCTAGGGAATCAATGATTAGGATTAACCTAAAAAAAACTTAGAATTAGCCTACAATAATTTCCTAATATAAACATGATTCTATATGCTATAGTTAGTTCCTAAATGTTAATTATTCAACAGAAACTAATGAAAATTGTTTTTCTATAAGAAATTGCACTACTCATGCAGCCAGCTCTACTTTTCTTAGAGGCAGACAGAAGCAGACAAGGGGGGGGGGGAGAGAGAGACAGAGAGAGAGAGAGAGAGAGGAAGCAAGGGAGGTGAAAGGGGGATGTCAAAAACCTGTAAATTGCCATCATGTCAATTCTAGTAGCTCCAGGCTGACTGGTTGCCGTAGGATTCATCCTGTCATCTATGAAACTATCAAATGAATTCTCATCCTCATCATCTTCATCATTAGATACATCAGCTTCTGAAGATACCCTGAGAATATGAAATAATCTCTCTTAAATCCATCACATGCACACTACTTTTGTTTTGTTTGTCTCATAACATTACCCAGGCATATTCTAAGTTACAATGGAAACATAGTTTACCAATAAGAAAATGCAGAAAGTTGAGAATGCAACATGCAGTGAATCTTATCATTAACTTACTCAGCTTCCTCCTCAATGAAAACTTTGACGTCATATACTGGTTTCCTTTTACCTAAAAGTGAAAATGAAACCACAATACTTAGTTACCACAAATATTCATGAACTCAGCTGTTCAATAAATTGTGATTCAAAAATGTTTTTTTCCTGATTTAGAAGAGAAGTTGGCTTGAATATCTTCCAGTGTGGTTTGCAAGGAAACAAGAATGATCCACAAAAACTTTAAACGAAGGAAAAAAAAGTGAGCACTTCATAAATAAACTATCAATACCTTGGCATTGCTTATCTTCAAGGTTGGCAGCAGATGATGATTTCACAAGATTTTCTGCTGGGATAAAAGAATCTTTCGTGGTCTTCTTATTCTTATTGCTTCCACTATTGTCAGCTTTACGCAACCTTTTAAATTTTCTCACTGGTTTAACACTTTCAGACATTTCTCCACAACTGATGTGTGAATCTTCACTGAAGCTATGGTATGTAGGGTCTGCTACAAGAGTTTGGCCTTCCTCAACAATTTGAGAAAGAACAACACGCCCTTTGGTAATTGCACAATTCTTCAGCTCAAGTATAGGAGTTTGAGTTTCATTATCAACTGGAGAGGTAGAAATGTTATTTTTATCAGTGCCACAATCAATAATGACCTCCTCATTTTTCACTGGACTTAAAGAGTTAACTTGTTCAGAGTGGAGCTTAACAGGCAATATTCGATCCCGAATAACACACCTCTTTCTTGATAGCCCTGAAAAGTTCAATTTATTTTAGGTAAAAAAAAAAAAAAAAAAATCTTCACAATGAACAGACTTCTCAGTTTTTAACTTGCAATATGACCATATTATACCTAGAAAACACTTACCATTTTCATCAATGGGGGACTCTGGAACAACACCACTATTCATGAAATTAGTTAAACGAGGGCTTAGCTCAGAATCTCTAATGTCACTATTGCATGCATCCACCATCAACAAAGATGTCTTTATCTCTGCATGATCAGGTGCTTCAACAAAACTATCTCCATCATTTGACATATTTCGCCCAACAGTTGGAGTCTCGGGAATTATCTCATCATCCTCACAGATTATTTCATGATGGTTACGTAAGTCATAAAATCTGGATGATGGTAAAGCTTCATTCTCCATATCACATGTCTTAGAAGATCTTAGTGCTCTGACAGTATAATCTTGTACAGTTAGATCAACATAGTCTTCGGGTTGAATTCCCAAACCACAAGTATTCAGCTTCAAACGATCAACAGAGACTATCTCACTTTCAGTTGTATGCCTAGAGTGTGACTCATTGTCTAATGAATGTAGAAGCCACAAACAATAAGGACTAAATATTAGCATGACTTTTCAAAAAATTATAGCTTTCGCTAAATTTTGCAATTTATTCACAAAGTTAAGAACATATTTCTTCATAGAAAGACATTTAATTACAACCATAAACACCATTGAAGATGAACACAATTTTTCCTAAAAAGGAATTATGATAGACTGTTAGCAAAAAAGGCTTCATGCTTGCACAAGCAACTAATAGTTCTTTGAGACGAGGGATATAAAAAACAAAACTGCAGCTGACTAGCATGCAAAGTATTCAAGGTTAATGAAGCATGATAAAGAATTGCAAAAAAAAAAAAAAAGGAAAATAATATTTAAAACGTTATAGCTCATGAATAATATTAAAAAAAGGAAAGGCACAAGCATAATCCCAATTCCGGAAGTACCTTGAGTAATATTTAAAAACTACACTTCTGCATTTCTCAATTCACAAGATCTCAGAAATCTCAAATCAGAAAATTAAAAAGAAACAGAGCAACAAATTAACTGCAACCATCTTTCAATTGATTATGAATAGAATTCTTGAGAATCTAAAAAAGACATAACCTTGTATAGGTTTGCCAAGCTCAGTATTGTCAATTGGGTTGCTGTCCCCTAAATGCAAATCATCCTGAATTAAACAAATAGACAAATAACTATGAGTTTATGTGATACAAATAGTAGCACTAGTCTTAAAAATGATATAAAACCTGAAGAATCATTGTTTTGCTGTGTCCTGAAAATGATAATTGCCCTTGTAGACGTTGTATCGTATCAATAAGCATTATTGTCCTACATGAATGCTTCACTTTATGCACGCTTGAGGGAAATGTCTGGAAGTGAGGAAAGGCAATAAGAGATGGTCTCCATGTACTTCCACAGGTATGGGGAAAGTACTTTGTAAGTGAATCAATCTCAGAGACAGTAAGTTTGACTTTAAATGCAGGAGTCTGAGGGGAGTCATCTTTCACTTTCTTTTCACGAGGAATGAATTTCTCAATTGACAGCTCAACGAATTGAACTTCTGGTTTTAAGACATGGGGAACCTACAAAATGTTTTAGCAGAATTTGTCAGATATGGATCAGTACTGAAAGTAAGAAAATAGATATAATAGAAGCTATCAGGTGTGTTCCAACCATCCTTGGACTAGGATGAAAAGTGAAGCTATTTAAGCCCCCATTTCGCATATGTTTACTTATAGCTTTGCTCTTTGCTTGTTTTCGCAAGTAGCCCTTCAACTCTGACCCTTCACAAGCTAAAACTAGTAATAATTGTCAAGGAATTACCTAAACAAACTTTAAAGAAGAATCAAAGCTATTGGAGCCTCAAATAAATAAGTCTAAAATTAGTAGAGGGTGTTCACTGTTAATAAATGTCATCTTTCTCAGCAGTAAAAATTCTGAAAAACAAATTATCTTGAGAACCAAAAAGGATATCAACTCGTCCATCATGTTTTCTTCCAGTTCTCCCCATGCGCTGAATCATTCTTAGTGGTGACACATTAGCATCAAAAGATATAACAAGATCAACTTCCATGATATCAAGACCTTCTTCACCAATTGATGTAGCAACAATGACATTGTAGGCACCGGATCGGAATTTCTGTTGGTGAACGACATTAGTATATGCATGGGGCTGTAACCATAATACAAAATGGAGAACATACCTCCAGAACAGCCTGTTGAACTTTTTGTGATTGACCTTTCATTGTTTTCCCTGTAACTAACCAGTTTTAAAATCTTTTTCTATAAAATGCAATTTCAATGAAGATTTCTTCATGAATGTATTTAATTAGTGTTTTGTATTGATTATTTTATTTTAATAGTTTGTTTATGTAACAAGCTGAAACTTAAGCTTATGTAAGCTTCGGCTTGAGAGAGTATTTAGGAAAGTTTACTATGTTTTGTAAGTGTTAAAGTTACTTGTAGTGCACCCAAAGTAAAGGGCATATTGGTCTTTGTAATGTGTTTTCTCAGCCATGCACACACAGACTCTTGTACCCATTACTTTGGGTTCTGTACAAGTAAACCCATAACAGTTTCTTCATTACTTAAAAAGCTTTCCTATATGCTAAACACGTTTTTAACAGTCACAATAATAGAAACAAACAATTAAAAAAAAAAGTATGAAAGTAGAATAATAGATACCTGAACTTTGACCAATAAATTGTGTGGCCCTAACTACTTCTCCTATATTTGCCAGTGCATCCATAATGTCCCTGTTTTGTTACCACCATCATAAGTTTTCAGATTTGGGTAAGTTTGCAGCAATCAGATAGATTAGATGACAAATTGACTGAATTTTTTTTTACCTGACACTTTCTCTATAATTGGAGAAAATAATAACCCTAGAATTTTGAGGATCATTTGTTTCTGCAGGCAAATTCAAACTTATCATTGGCCAATGAAAACTACATCATTCTATTTATATCTGATTTTAAAGACATCCATGATTTGTGAAAGTAGCCCACTACAAATATAGAAACAACAAAAAGGATGAAGCCACAGAATCAAGTCCATCTGAGGCAAGAGAAGAGGAAAAAAAAATTTAAAAACTACAGAGCCAAACAAAATTAAAGGAAATTCATAACAAAAGTTCTTTAACATAAGGCAACTGGTAAGTTATGAATCTTCTGATATTTGCTGCAATTTAACTTTCACGCCTAGCAAATGTTGTCAAACACAATCATTTACTGATTTAAATATATCTTTCCTAGGAAGTCCAAGCTTTCTTTTATCATTGTGCACAAGTATTAATAAATTTCTCTGTAAAAGCAAGCAGCAGAAAGCAAATACTCAGCACTAGAGAAATAATATCTCATACTGAAATGTTCCAGCAGTATTTCTAGCATTTTGTACAACTTGGGACTCGGTGCTCCATGAAATAGGCTTTGCTGCATTAAGAGCCTTGCTTTGAGAAGAACTTCGTTTTTACTCATATATTTGGAAAAAAGCCTGAAAGAATTTATGATTAAACTGAATTACTACGGAGAAACTTTTAGCATAGAAAATAAGACAGTATACAGAGCAGTAATCAAGCAACCACATAAAGTAATCAATAAAAAAGAAAACAAAAGTGGAAACAGCTTTTGGTCCGTTTTTAACAATATAGCAAGAAGTCATGAAACAGATGTTTTTACATGTTATAAAATGTTAATCTCCAATCAGTCTAACTCACAAGTATCAGTAGACATTAACCACTGTCTGTAAATTCCACTTTGAACTTTAAGAAACTATTGACCAAATGAAGGCTTCTAGAGAGTTTCTGCACTCACACTATGGCCTAAATAATCTGCAAGTACTATTTCTCTAAGCATTTTGGATGCTCTTACCACTGTCTGTAGATTCCACTTTGAACTTTAAGAAACTATTGACCAAATGAAGGCTCCTAGAGAGTTTCTTCACTCACACTATGGCCTAAATAATCTGCAAGTACTATTTCTCTATGCATTTTGGATGCTCTTAGCTCTGCATTACTTCACACTTTCTCCGAGCTTTCAACACTAGCAGAGTATCCTGGTGGTTCTATAATCAAGGTTTTCTTTTATTATGTAAAGAAAATATCAGTGCAAAGATTTTTGTATAGAGAGAAAGGAAGGATAGTTTCTGATCTATTAACAACTAATATACACTGTATATAAGAAGCATGCACGATGACTTACCCTTGCTTCAACTTTCTTTCAAGCATCTCATATGCTGGCCTTATTCCATGACTTGATAGTAGCTTATGGATATAGTAAAGAGTAATAAGAACTCCAAAATATCCTTCTATATCTCCATAGCTAACCTCAGAAATATCTTGTGGTGGTGCTTGACGAAATTTTTCCCTTATTTCAAGTAATTGACAGGGGCTCAGCTGTCAAGCATAAAAAAGATAAAGAAATACAATATTATATGAATTATCAAGTATTATTATCAAAGGGATATGACAGCACAAACCAAAAGCTACGATACTAAATGATGATAATATAATGTGTGGAAAAACAAGCTGCCCGTCTCCTTACTTAGAAGGAGATATTTTAGGAGATATTATAGGAGAAATTATAGGAGATAAA
>JANHAO010019565.1:0-13169 GCA_026873985.1 Saraca asoca
CTTTCTTTCTCTTTGTTTGCATGCTTTAAGTCTTTCTTAGTTTTTACTAATGCATCATAGAGTTTAACACACATATCATCAACCTTATCATTAGTTTCATCATCATCACTATCATTATTAATAGAATTAAGTTCACCTATAAAGTAAAAAAGGGATTAATTTCTAAATACCTCATTATCTTCATCAATTTTAGCCATGAGGCAAAGAAGTGCTTCTTCCTCTATTTCTTCTTCTTCTAAAGAATCAGCTTGATCATCATCCCAAATAGCTAGGTTGCCTTGCTTATGGGATGTCTTCCTTTTCTTTTCCAATTGTTTCTTCAAGTATATAGGACAGTTTGAAGTATCCAGTCTTTTTACGTCAAAGCAGGTTGACTCATATTTACTTTTATTTTAGTTCCTTCTTGGTTGATCTGCTTTCTTTTTTCCTTTATTTCTCTTTTCTTTAAGTAATCTTAGCTATTTCTTACTTAACAAGAGTATGTCATCTTCTTAATCTTCACTTTCACTACTGCCTGATTTTTCTCTATCAAATGTAGCTTTCTTTGTAGCCTTCAATGCTAATGCTTTCTTCCTCTTGTCATCACCGTTCTTTCTATATCTCTTCAGCTCTAGTTCATGCTCTTCTAGATTTTCATAGAGCTCTTGAATGGTTGGCATATCCATCTTGAGTGATTCCTTTATGGCAATCAACTTTGGTTGCCATTCTTCTGTAAGAAATCTCATAATTTTATGCACTAAATCTGTATTGTCAAATTTTTTTCTAAGAATCAAAAGTTAATTAGTTATAGTAGTGAATCTTTGGATAAGGTCTCTAGTTGATTCATCTTCTTCCATTTTGAACATTTCATATTCTGAGACTAACACATGTACTTTAGATGCCTTAACTTGAGTTATGCCTACATGTGCTACTTTTAAAGTGTCCTAAATCTGTTTAGCAGTAGTGCAGTTAGAAATCCTTTCATATTCATTAGATGACAAAGAATTTGAAATAATCCATTTAACTTTAGAGACAAGGAAGTGTCTTTTCCTTTCCTCTTCAGTCTAAAGGGATTTCGGCTTTGGCTGTG
Organism: Saraca asoca; assembly: GCA_026873985.1. NCBI lineage: Eukaryota > Viridiplantae > Streptophyta > Magnoliopsida > Fabales > Fabaceae > Saraca > Saraca asoca. The sequence continues at coordinate 1,070 of JANHAO010019565.1, forward strand.
GAATACTATTAATCAGTGTTTTGGAGGTTCATAACCTTCTTCAACAATTTTTCACATGTTTATATTAGTGCCTTCAATAAAGTCTTTGATTTATAGTTTCTAATAGGTATAATGATGTCCATTAAAACCAGGTAGCTTGTTCAAGGGTAGACATTCAGGCAACAATATAAAGTTAGAATCTATTCTCTTTAGAAAATTAAGAGTATCAAAAGCCAAAATTCTAGTACTAACTATTGGTCCCAAAAGGATAAAGATCTAGCCCTTTTTATAAATGTAAAATATGTACTTTTTTTACTTTGAGATTGGATTCTTGTTTTATAAGATTTTTTAATAAGACTCTATTAGAGGATCAAGCTAATATTGGAGTCACTGATGTTATAAAGAATTTATTACCAGATTGATCAATTTGAACCAGCTACTGTTTAAGATAAAAAGTGTAGTAAACCAAAATAGCAGAACTCAAAAATGCATAATAGTATATCAGAGTTTAGAAACAATAAAACAAAATTCTTATATGCAACATAAATTAAATGTGCAAAAATATAAAGATCAATAAAGATACAGGGATTTTTAAAGTGGTTTAACTTAAATTAAAATCATAGTTTAAGTCTACATCCATTAGACAATCCTTAACTGAATAGTCACTTTTATTACTTAAAAACAACATAGGAATTGACTAGCTCTTGCACACCAGTTTACATAAGATTTAGACTGAGCTCTTGCTAACCTATAGATACAACAATTCTTCCATCTCTTACAGACTATAATCAACCTCATAACCTAGAGATATTATAAGAATTCTTTATAATCTTCATCTTGCTATAATCAACCTCATAACTAAAGAAGATGCAAAGGGAAGATCAACCTCTTCCTATGCATCTTTGATTCCTATCAATCTAGAAATCGCAAAGAAAATAAAAACCAAGTTCCTATTGACCTAGAAATCTGAAATGTAATCAAGAAGTAGGTAAGAAATACAATATCAATAATTAAGATGGGAATCTCAATTAACTAGTTATGTGATCTTCACAGAATTAATCCAAGAATGTTAATCAAATGTAATTTGGAGAGGTAGAATTGAATAAGTTAAAGCTTAAAAAAAATTTCTCTATTTTCATGCTCAAAGTTATGGAGAATTGATATGAAGTTATATGTTGAAATGAAAGTGAAAGGTATTTATAGATGTTGTAACCAACTTTTGAAAAATATTTAACTTTTAAGTCTTGAATCACTTTCTGAATCAATTTGTAGTGGTCACTAACTAATTAATCGATTAGTGAATTGATTCGCTTATGAAGATCATGAAGAAGTTTATGACCAAATCTATGCATGAATCAATTTATCCTTTCATGTTAAAAGATCATAAATTAATTGCCTAATCGATTTAAATAATTTTCTAATATTTCAAAAAAAGCATTTTCAAAAAATTTTCTTTATGAATCGATTACCTAATCAATTCAAGTAAATTTCACAAGTTTTTTTAGTATGAATCGATTCACACACTAAAAGTAGTTTTTATAAAAATTCTACTTGCGAAAAGCTATTTGAAAACATAGTTAGAAAATATTTGTTTTCATCTCATTTCATTTCATTTATTTCTACCTCAATTTAGTTATTTTTAGAAATTTACTTAGATCAAAACTGATTAGAACACACTTACAAAAGATCTTAGAAAAATTAATAAAAAAAATTAAAAATATTGTTGGATCTCTTGATATCTTGAATGTCACTTGATCAACCACTAGAAATATATAGTTAGACTGTGACATCAAATAAAATTATTTTATAACATCAAAACTGAAGAATATATGCTAGTAAGGCTAACACAGCTAATCCATTAGCAACAATCAACAAACATAGCCAATTTGTCATCAACAAGTAGAGAGAAGAATAGAAATTTACCAGTGGAGGGTGGGTTATCAAATTCACAATTTCTTCAGGCACTATCCTAAACATTTTTAAAAAAAATCGATGCCAACACTCCTTCTATAGCCAATCAGCTTTCATGTTTAAAAGTTAACTTTGCCTTCAAACTTTGGACTCTTGCCTGCATTTGCTAACTAGAACTAGGGTTATTGAATGTCATCCCACTGAACTGTCAAGAAGTTTTTCCAAACACGTTTGAAGAAGATGGTCCAAAGTCTAAACCTCAAACCTGTCTGGAGTGCTCTTTCCTAAATGCCTTTGCCATAGCATCATCCTATGACATGACCTGAGATTGCAAAGAATGGTTTTGGAATAAGATCTCCTTAATTTGCTCCTGCAAAAGTAGAATATCTATTGCATTAACACTTTTATGAATTTGTAATCCTATAACATAAAACATGAAGCAAAAACTAACCCTTTTGCCTTTGGCTACCTTATCAACATAAGTGCTGTCCGATTTCTTATGAACATGAAATCATAGATCTGCTCTTCCCACCGGATGACCTAGCTCTTTAGCCTATATAAGATTATATATATTAATTTAGATAGTGTATTTTAACTTACATAATGTATCAGTACTTAGATAAGAATATGTAGAAGAAAACCAATTTAGCCCTTTTCCTAGCGAAGCTTTTGGAGCCAACTATGTGTGGAACTAGTTGCTTCTAGTGATTTGATGTACTTTTCCTACACATATCTCATAATAAGAAGGAATCATTATTGTCAAATTTTGCATATATATTTTGATTAAATAGTATACTTACATTAGATATTACCTTATATTTTTCCTCATTGTTCTTGTTAACAAACGTTTTCAACTAATCCCAAGGAACCCCATCTGGGACCTTTTCATACATTTCCTCTAACATCAATGAGGAATCATTGAACTCATGCTATATCTTGCCCTTGAAGTCCCTCCACTTTCTGCCTAAGTTCTTAAGTGTCCAACTCCTTGCAACAGGATCTGACATGTCAAAGTGAAACCTCGACTTCAAAGAATAAATGAAAATAACTTTTGTTAGTTTATACAATAAGTATGATGTCAAATACAAATAAAATGCATAATTTTTTAACTACCTTGATTTCTTTATCGAATATTTCATTCTTTCAAGCCTTGGGCACATTCCTCTAGTTAAGTGATTAGGAGGTTAATAGGCTTAAAAGCCAACTGTCCCAAAATCTACCCATATATGCTGGCAACATCTTTAGTTGGCACATCATACTTATCAAAGAGAATGACTATCTTCTGGTTCTATAATTCCTACACATTTGCTGTCTCCAAAGGAATGTTTAATTAGTATAATTAGACACAATAAATATTATTCATTAATAACACACTTACCTATAATCATGACTCTCCAATGGCCTTTGGGTGGTGGATGATCTACCAATGGTTGTTGGGCCCGTTCATCATCAACTACCCTTTGCTGAGATAATGAAGGGTCTGATGCCATATATTGAGATGGTGAAGAATTTGCTGGTGGCCCATGTTGGGTTGGTGGAAGAGGCTCAGTAATGTGATGTTATAGAGGCTCAGAATGAGCATGTGATGGAGATTGGGGTGGATTATGTGATGTAGGGCATGATTTGCTTGGGTTTCTCAACCTCTTTCTCTGTGGTATAGCTGCAAAAAATTTAACGACAAAAGTTATAGACTTAAAAAAGACAAGTAGAAATATAATTTCAAAAAGTAATAAAATTAAAATTAAATATAACTAATTATTAACATTTTATATAAAAACAAATGAATAGAATAAACAAGTGTAACGCCTATCATTATGCATCTATAATTCTAGTTATTTTGTTTTTCATTATCCATATTATCCCTAGCATCTGGCTTAACCATGGTTTCATCATTTACAGCCTCTCTTGTAAGGGTTATGATTTCAACATCATCAGGGAAGAACATTTGAAAGTCATATGCTATAAGTGGCTTAGTCTCACAAATTGTTTCTTCCACTTCCTTGCCTATATCACACAAATTCCTTAATTTTAGGTGGATAACAACACTCCAATCTTGATCCACTTCATCATTCATATAGTCTACCATTTTTGCTTATGAAGCTAATATGTATGGATCATGCTCTTCATGCTCACCAATATAGATCAAATGAAAGAAGTTGACAGAAATAAATTATAATGAATATTTTCTTATAACCCTGTTGGTATTGACTCATTTAGATTTGAATAAAACAACAGTGAATCGACCATGATAGTTTATCTCAATGATATCAACCAGTTTTCCATAGTACCCTAACTCAACAATTGTAAAAATTCCATTATTTTAAGTTTTCAACCTTTCTTCCTAATCAATTGTGCAAAACTTGAAGCCATTAATGTTGTAAGCATCAAACATCTTAGCTTGCTAAAGAGGTTTTTGAGCTAGAAACTTTAAATTATTAGACACCTTCATATGATTATCAATGTTCATGATCTACAAAGATTGCATATTGTAACATATTACTTACATAGATTAAATTTTGAGAAATTATAGATAAACGAAGAGAATCAAATTTATGCAACTAGCAAACCATTCAACAACTTCCTTCCTAATAGCTTTTGCTATATCTGCCTCTGATTGAGTTCAACTCCTGAGTCATCTCTTTGTTTGAGTCCTCAATTCCTCAATGAATGGGTCAGCCATTAGCCAATTGAAAAACACATACCTATGTACTTATGCTAACTACAATTGTGTTAGCATAAAAATTAAAGCCTATCTAACCAGTTAACCTATCTTTGGAAATATGGATGACTTTTGATAGAAGTCACCATAATTGGAAAAGTCACCTGTCTAACTTGATTGAATCTTGTCTTGATTTCATCTAAATACCTTGAATAGAAAGTAAGACATTCTTTAACTAAGTAACCTTCAGTTATAAAGCCTTCCAATTGAGCCCTATTTTTCACATAAGAATTTAAATGTCCCAAGTACCTATTAAGTACAAAGTAAAACATACAAATATGATTAGCTAAGCATTCCATTACTAGTGATACGATTATTGTTGAAAACAAATTAAGTATATGCACCTCTTAATAGGATACATCCATTAATAATGCATGGGTCCTCCATGTTTTGCCTCATCGATAAGATGAATAGTACTTAACCATTACAGTGAAAAAGGATGGAGGAAATAACATTTTCTTATGGCAAAATGTGAGTACAATTCTTTCTTAAAGCTTGTCAAGCACAATTGGATTCAAAGATTTACTACAAGGGTTTCTAAATGAAAACAACTTAACTAAAACTGCATTTACATTCTCTGGTAACAAATTGCACAATGCCAATGGTAGTAATTACTCCATGAGAATATGTGAATCATGACTTTTCAATTCAAAGAGCTTACGATGCCTTAAGTCAATACATCTTAAAATATTACTTGAATATCTATCAGGTACTTTCATATTCTTCAATTTACAAAGAAATACATCCTTTTAGGCATTTGTCATTGCAAAAAGTATCCAAGGGTACTTTCCATTCTCATCAGCCCATAAATCTTGCCTTACATTCATTGCTTGTAGGTCTTTACAAGCATTAAGACGGTCCTTTGTCTTGCCTTGTTCATTGAGCAAAGTATAAATCACATTATCACATTTTTTTTTCAATGTGCATAACATCAAGATTGTGACATAACAAATTAAATTCCTAATATGGAAGTTGAAAAATATACTCTTCTTCTTCCATTGTTGTGTTTCACTTTTATCTGCCAATGTACCTCGGGATCTTTTTCCTGCTTCTTTTATCTCAAGCACCTTTCCAAATATGATATCAATATTTTTTAACTATTCCAAAATTTCGGAACCAGACAATGTTTTTGGTGGCTTCTTCAACTTTGAGTTTCCATTGAATCAAGACTTATTAGACCTAAACCTATGAGATGCATCTAGAAAGCAACGATGATACATAAAGCACCGCTCTTACTATATGAAAGACATTGAAGCTCAAAGTCAAAATTACGAACTGGGTAAGCCAAGCCAGTGTGAGTGTTCTACCCAGACAAGTTTTCAAATCTAGGAAAGTCACTAATTGTCCATATTAGAGCTGCATGCATTTTGAACATTTTATTTATTGATGCACCATATGTTTCCACACCATCATTCCATAACTCTTGCAATTCCTGGATAAAAGGTTAGAGGTAGACATTTACGTCATTCCCAGGCATTCGTTTTCTCGAAATAATCATTGAGAAGATGAAATAGGCCTACGTCATACACATCCAGGGAGACAAGTTGTAAGAGATTAAAATAATTGGCCATATATTATAATGGTGCTTAAATTCCTATAAGGGTTGAAACCATCACTAATAAGGCCAAGTCGCACATTTCGTAGATGTAAAGAAAATTTTGGGTTTGATGAATCAAACCTCTTCCATGCTTCGGAATCCCTCGGATGTCTTATTAAGCCATCATTATTACTCCCTACAACATGTTACTTCATGTGCTCTGCAATTTTGGATGACATAAATAATCTTTGCAGACATGACTTGAGTGGAAAGTAATGTAACAATTTTGCAAGAGCTTTCTTCCCCTTCTTTCAACTCTTGGGTGTAGCCCCTTCCATTATTGTTGCCCTTCGATTTTCATCTAGAGGTATGACATCTCTTATACTCTTGTCTATTTGCATCCTTTCCCAAATAAAGCATGTAATCATTTGGACATGCATGTATCTTTATGTAGTTAAGTCCAAGCCTGTTAATAATTTTCTAAGCCTCATAGAAAGATTCAGTGATCTTTGTATGATCAAATGCATCATGCAACAACTCTAATATCATGGACGTTGCTTTATTAGTAATCTCACATAAGCACTTGATATTATAGAGCTTGATTAGAAAAGAGAGTTTTGAATACTTGGAGCACTCTTTATATAATTCATGATTTCCATCTCTAACTAACTCATAAAATTCCTTACTATGTTCACTTTGACCTACATTTAGATTTAACTTCTCATCTTCAACAATTGATTCTGGTGGTGTGGCAAGTTCATGCAAGTTATGTGTAGAGATCCCAAACCCATCATATGTCATCCGTTGAATTGAATTCTCATGAGACTCTGATGTAGATAGTCAATTGTCATGATACTCACTAGTTAAAGTATTTACAACACTTGATTCCCTATGCCAAATCCACTTTATATATCCAGTTAGAAATTGTTTCAGTATTAAGTATTCGTATACCTCATTTCAAGTCAACTATTGTCTAAATCTAAACTTAGGACATGAACATTTCATTTTCCCTTTGACGATTGATTTGAAAATGCAAAATCCAAAAAGTCTCTAGACCTTTAGCATATTCAATCGTGTTCCTAGGTAAAGTAATCCAAAATTTGTCCATTACCATGACTAGTACACTACCTATTCAAGAATAAAAATTATAGAAGGAAACATAAATAACTTATAGAAGGAAACATAAATAACTTTCTTTCAAGGAGATTATAAAGGAAAAATAAAAAATTAATTAAAATAAAAATTAAATAATTCATAAATAAATATTTATAATTTAAATTAATTATTTATTATTAAATAAATAATTATTAAGTAATTTAAATAATTAATAAATAATTATTAAGTGATTAAAATAAATAAATAATTAAGTAATTAAAATAAATAAATTTTCTTAAGCTATAACATCATATCCTCCTCTAATTAGAAGATGGAAATATATTGTTGAAACATTGGTTATGCATTATTTATTTTTTTTATCTCTTCAATGAAAACAGAACTTGATTAAAATAGCTATTAATCCACAATCCATATACATCAGTATTAATCAAGGGCCAAGGCTCAAACTTTCTCCAATCACCTACAACTTATTATATGAAGAAGCACTGTAACACTGTGTCAATAACAAAACAAAAGGAAATAAAATTAAGGCCTGAATTCATAATTTTCATTTTTATGCTTGTGCAAAAATGAATTATAACATGACTCATTCCATAAAAATTGCACTCCAGAAACCAGACAAACTACTACAATACATAACAATCAATCCCACTGGAAACATAAAAATCTCTAATTTCAGCTCTGAGCTTGAAATTAGCCACAATTGAGTAAGCACACACATTGGTAATTTAGAGAGGGAAAGTAAAGCAGAGAAAGAAATTCTGAATTAGAGAGATTGAGATTTAGAAATGAACCTAAAAATCTGGGTAAAAAACAATGATTGCGGAGGGAGTAAGTTGACGAGAAGGAAACAAAAAGCTATTTAATTGCAGAGTAGAAGAGGAACACCATCAGAAGCTGAAGAAGCTAGCTAGCTGTCTCAAGCCTCAACCAAAGAGAAAAAAAGGAAACTTTCATCAACTTTTTCATTCAATTTTGGTTATTTCAGAGTTTGATGATTTCGGGCAGTGCTCATTTTCTTTGCATGCCATGCGAGTGGATGGAAACTTTCATGATCAAAATAGCATATTACTTGCAGCTACAACAGAGAGCATATTCCACCAAGTTATAAATCATAAACTAAAAGAAGAGTACTTGTGTTCATGGTGACTACCTTAGTTTTTCCAGTGGTGTAGTACCCAAATATGCACTACAAACTGGACAGTGCCTAAGACCCTTTTCCTTTATCTAGGAAACTGCAAACTACAAACTGGAAATTTTTGTGTATGAGAAGAGGCCCAATATCACAATGGGTTCAGTCCACTTACGTGCCAAAAACAAAGAGCAACTATCATAAACAATCAGAAGCCATTCAAATTTTCAAGTAGCTAAAGCCATTCGAAATTTGAAACAACCAAAATAAATACAATCAAACTAATGAATTTAACCTGTGAATCTGTAATTCTTTCACAAAACCAAAATAAATACAACTAAATTAACTACTTAACTAAGATAACTCAGAAAGTATAAAATATAGTCAAACATGTTCATAATCATACAATCATAATAGAAATATAAATTTCAAGTCTTCAACAACTATTAATAAGTAACAACCCAAGTACTTAACAAAGCCATAATTAAACAGAATTTTGAAGGACCAGAATTATATTAATATCTAACATTTTAGACTCATATTAATCAAAAGTCAAAATGAAATTCATTATGCTAACCCTGTAGCTTGGTTCAGTCAATTATGAACCACAAAAACTGCCATGAAGCACCAGTATGTACCTTTTCCTACTTCCTATCAATCAGAAAAGCTGTACACTAACTAGACTTTCTACCAAGACTGACTTTTGTAACATGCAGTTTATATATATGCACATGCTTAAGAATACAGGAAGTAATATCAGCAATAGCAACATAGAAAACAAATATATATATATATACACACACACACACACACACACACACACATTGGACCATTTAAAAGGTAAGTCCCAAAAATAACAACATTATACTACTAATTGTATTGACATTTCTTGCAAACAATTCAGGAGTAGTGCAGCATGAGAGCTATATTTATCAATAGTTTTTCAAAGCATATACTCAACAAGCAGCAAATTCAAAAGAAAAATAGTAATGCTTTATAGAATGCTTCTCTTGGCATTTTTGAATTTCCAAATGCTTTTTGAATAGTGAACAATGGATGACAATATCCAAATCCTCAAATCATCAATATTTGTGCACAAACCCTTGATTCTTGTATTAAAAAGTCAGCAAAAGAAGGGGGATGAATAAAACCTGTGGAATAATTAGTGAAAAAGTCATAAGATGGAGAGAAGGGATATGCAGAATAGTTAAACACAATTTACCTTAACACTGAATCAGTACTGTTTGGCATTAAAACATCTTAAAAGTAATTTTTGGTGGAACAATTTCCAACATACATTTGTGCAAACATAAAAACTAATTTTCTCAAAATTAATTATTTTAAACTTAATTCTTTCTAGAGTAATTTTATAACATTTTACCCTGATAAACAGAGATATAATAGAAGAAAAAATAGCAAGAACAAAAAAACAAAACATATTCTAGAAAACCAAGGGGTGAACAAAATAAAACAAAAAAAAATTTGAAAGAACAAAAGAACAACTGATATAAAAAGAAAATCGATGGCCCAAGAAAAATTTGCAAAAATGAGATTGGTTCAAAATACATGGCTTCAGAGTGTTCTTCGTACAGAATAAACATAAAAAAAAATTAAAAACCTCTATTTGAAAATTACAGAGAATTTGAAACATGCAATAAGATAAAAAAAATGCAACAAAAGAGATAAAAGAACAATAAGATAAGAAAGAAGACCAATTACGCAAAGCCAGAAAGCAAGAGTGAATGAAAACGAATCAAAATCTATGAAAAAACATAAAAGGAAAGTATAACATGAAAAAGAAAAAATGAGTTAAAAGGAATAAAAAAAAAATAGGAAGAAGAAAATACTTAAACAGTCATGTAACAGAGCATGTTTTGAGTATTATTAAAGATAAGAACAACTGATATAACCAAAAAAAAAAAAAAGATAAGTTCGAAAATTAGAAAGGAAAATAATGACTTAAAAATACTTTGCAAAAAGGAGACGGTTTTAGAATACATGACTTATGAGTGTTCTTCATAGAAAATAAATAGTGATTAGTAGAAGAAAAAATAGCAAGAATAAAAAAATCAAGTAGGTCAGAAAACCAAAGGGCGAACAAAATAAAACAAATAAAAATCTGAAAGAATAGAACAGATTAACAAACATATAACAGAGTATGTGTTGAGAATAAGGAAAAAAATAAGAACAACTAATATAACATAACACATATAAGTCCACAACTTAACAAAAAAAAACAATGGCTCAAGAAAAATTTGCAAAAATGAGATGGGTTCAGAATACATTACTTAAAGAGTATTCTTCGTACAAGATAAACATTAAAAAAAAAAGGCAAGAAAAAAAAATAGATCAGAGAACCAATGGTGAATAAAATGGAACAAATCTCTATTTGAAAATTCCAGAACATTTGAAACATGCAATAACATAAAAAAAAATGCAATGGATAAAATGCAACAAATGGGTAAGATCTACTTGAGAATGTAAATCAAGAAGAGCACCAAGGAATTGTAATTTGGAAGAGAAAACTTAGGAGATCAAATTCAAATTTATGAATTCTATTTCCTCTATCTTATTATTATAATTACTAATGGCTATAAAACGAAGAAATAGAGATGGGAGCTTACCTGAGAAAGGTGGTAGGGTGCAACAAAGAATAATGATGATTAATTAAGAGATTGTTGTGACTGCAACAGAAGAAGAGCATGTGTGAAAGGGTAAAGTGAGTTGCAGGTTGCAGAAATCTTAGCACAAGGAAAGATTGAATAGGATTCGTCCGAAGAGATAAATCAAGTCGGCTTTTACTGTTGCAGCGCGTTTTTAATAGCGGTTTTGACACAATCGCCGTTAAACATTTGGTACTTAGTAGCGGTTTTAATACAACCACAGTTAAAAATTCGATACTTAGTAGTAGTTGTACAAAACCGTCATTAAATATTTAGTACTTGACGGTGGTTTTGACATAATCGCCGTTAAACATTCGGTAAACTATCGTTAAAAATCACCTGTAACATTTGCTTTTCGCAAGTGTCGAACCCAAGTCACTTCATTCGTTAATGGCGGTTTGGATGAATTGTCGTCCTTGAACTGCCACTAAAAATGCGTTTTGTTGTGATGTGTGACTATGAGGGCTAAGCATTTTAAGACCAAAAAAACAAAAGCAGTATGGTAGTTTGCCCCTTCTTTTCCCTTTTGTTTATCACTCAAGCATTCTTATGCTTTTTAAATCCAACATCTTCATCCCAAATTGAATACTAATAAAGATTGCTTTAGGTGATTACATGGTTTTAGAAATTTAGATAGCTAATGTTTTGAGGTTAAAAGTCTTGAGGTACATGGATGGAACTATGTATATCTAGCTTATTAGTGTCAAGCTGTTGGGGACTTCGATTATACTATTTGATGAATTATAAAGAACCCTTTCTTATTTATGAAACTAGACTGCTTTTCATTCCTTTTTCCTTAGAACTTAATTCGCATACGGCTTATAAATTTCTACACTTTCTTTGAATTGATTGTGACCTCATGCCCCTATAAGACTTCTGTGTGGTATATCAATGATTAGTTAGTACTTCAACACATTTTAGTTTTGTTAATTTTTTCTTTTTGTATAATAATAACTGACTTTCTAGTCTATCTTTCATTTTTGTGCTTTATGTTTTCTTTATTGCAGCATTAGCTATATGACAATAATAAAAGAATTGTAAAA
>JANHAO010019566.1:0-13164 GCA_026873985.1 Saraca asoca
TTCAAAATATTTTTCTCTTCTTCTTTCTTCTTTTGATTTAAAAAGGTGTGGATCACTTGCTATATGAGCTTATTTACAACATAATTCTAAAAATAAAAAAACAAATAATCTTCTTGCATTTGCATCTAAATCTTGTTAATCTTCATGTAACCTGAAATCAAGTAAAAATTAGTAGCAACTTATAATAAATGATGAAACACATATATTTTTATATTATGAAATATAAATGTCTAAAATATGTTTTTTTAAAATTTATTTTTCGACATTAAAATTAATGTATAGCTTAGAGTGTCTTAGTCAAATAATTTTTCAAACACTTTCAATTTTGACTCTAAGGTTAACAATGTCCATCTAACAATGAAGCTTATAAAGACTGTGAATAGGAGCAGCAAGACATAATGGTGGCTAGGAAAGCCATAGACGATGCTAAATGAAACTCTTCAACTAGTAAGGTTGATCGATGAAGCAAGGAGAAATTGAAGAATAACTTATAAACACAATAAAGTTAATCACACACAACCAAAATGGTCCACCAAGCACACTCTGATAATTGGGTCAGTATTTCAGTAGAGTTTCAATAATGTAGTGAAGATAGATCTGAAGAAAGAATACCTCTCAATATTTATAAGTATTGATCGTGCCAATAAATATGCTCTTGGACCAATGGAATGCTATCACATGTTTCCAGTGTATTGGTAATGTTAGTGGGAATCTCACGTAGTGGTTGTTGCTGTCACATTATTCATGTAGGCTTAATCATGTCTTTTTTCATGTGTTAGTTAGGTAGTTGGCTCACAAAGCCCTTCATCAGTCAAATTCTACAATTGGGTCAATCAGCTTGCATAGTCTATTGATTGGTCCAAGCCAAATGATGTGTCAATCAACTCTAACCAAGGTAGTCGATTGGCTTAGGTCGATCGTCTAAAGACTACAGGCTATTTTAGGTTATGTTAAGTCTAAGGCACAATATTGCAAACTAAAACTTCCTAATAGAACCTTAATTCCTTCCACAAGGCTTTGGATTTGAGTATTTGATAGATTAGAAGAGAAAAAGATAAGAAAGAGAACAAAGAGATATGTAATAGATGGATTCAAATCTCCTCAATTTTTCTAGAAATTGAGGATGTAAATTTAAAAGAAAGATAAATACAAAAACTTTTTGTATTAAAGTGATGGGTCCCAATAAAAAATTGTAGGATCTAGAATGAGAGATTACATCTTATCTCTCCTTATTATAAAATTGAGAAAGATATAGAACACAAGAAGCTTATAATAGAAAGAATGTGAAGGGAAATATAATTCTATCTTTATTTTTACTTTTCATCACACTATATACAAGAACACATGAGCCCTAGTTATAGGCTTAAGATCATAAGAAAAATCAAACAATTAAATGTTATAACATTAAGTATGGTAATAGAGTATTAAGAGGAGGTTATGAGAAATGTACAAGGTGGGAGATGAAAAGTGAACCATCCATTATTCAATGGATTCATAACACTTCCTCTTTAATGTTCACCTTTTGTTAATCAAACTACCTCATTAAAAATCTTGTCAAAAAAAAATCCGGTGGAACAAAACCTTGGTGAAGGTAAAGAGTATAGTGTGTATTTATTACTCCCACTCTTGACAATATCACTTAATATCTTTAAGCTAATGTATTTATCACTCCCACTCATTAAAAATTCTTGCTCAAAAAAATCTAGTAGGACAAAAGCCTTAACAAAGGAAAAAATTACATGACATATTTATTACTTCCCCTCATGACAATATTGCTTGAGATTTTTGAGCTAACGCATTCTAATATTATGAATTAACTTTTCAAATGTTGCAATAGGAAATTAATAGCAAGTTTGAGATCAAGCCTTATATAGATTGGATAAAAATCTTGCATCTGCATAACTGATTAGTTCTAATCGAGACTCATATGTATAAAATAGTCTCATATAACTTATTTCTTGATGATAACAAAATATATGTTCTATTCCAATGCCTTTTGGTTAGAAAAAAACTATATCTTGCTACAGACTTATTAAGAAAGCTAAATCAAAATGTGTATTTATTAGCAAGATACATTAGTGCATTCATTATTATCAAGAGGTTGAAAAGGATCCGTATTAACATCAAGTCATCAAACAACTATCGGGATACTCAGTAGATGTGATTTATCCATGCAAAAACATTTTAGGACCTTTCCAATGTAATTTAATTGAATGCCAAATATTCCATCATTTAAATATTTAATCTGTAGGCCAAGATAAAACTTTTATCTTTTGTCATTGAGACAATTATAACACATTCGTTTTGATTACTTTAATCCATATAAAGATATTTGTAATTTAATCAAATACATTTGTCAAGAATTCAAATTGTATGCTGTAGGCATCTTAAATCCTTCAGGGATATTCATACAAATGTCATTGTAATTTTTTTTTCAAACATGTAATAACATGAAACTAAATATGTTATGCGCAAATCAAGTTTTGATATATTGCCAAAAAAAATACATCCACCACATGTAAATATATATTTCTTATAGTTAATTACAATCTTTGTAAAACCCTTTATGCTACAAATCATGCTTTATATTTACAAATTTCAATTTTCTCATTTTCTTGGCATAATTATATATTTACACCTTATTAGCTTCACACCTTCTAGGTGTTTCATTAGCTTAACACCTTCCAAGTGTTTTTTCACTTTACAAGTAAATTTAAATTTTAAATTTCTGTCTAAATTGTGTCTTTTCTCTTTAGCCAATGGTCATATATGATGAATTCAAGATTTTCACTTTCTTTCATAGTATATAGCATTACATTGTACAAAAAATGTTGTCAATAACTATTTCCCCCTTAGTTTTATCTTTTGCATTAGAGATATAATCGACTAAAATCTCTATTTCTATAAATTTCAAGTACCTGAACCTCTTTTAGGAGTTTGTCACTAATTATGTCTCAAATCTCTAAGAATATTTGACTCCTTAATAAGGCTATTTTGTTCATTTGCACCATTTTTCTTTTAAGGACTTTTGTTTTTAGAACAAATTGGTTTATCATGCTTTAAGCATGTTTTAAACTCATTTCTTATAGAATAAACAAATTGTCTAACTAAGACATCAATCTGAATCAGAGCATTTGCAACTGATAATATTTATTTGTTCTCTTTAGGTTAGGAATCTATCTGACAATTAATTTGCTATACTTTATAAATCAATTGTCTCTTGAAATTTAGATTCGCATTACTTTGTGTGGGGCTAAAGATGATTATATTATTTCCACAATTGCATATTTCACCCCCTAATATTGGGAATAAATACATACCTATACTTATATTCTAACCCTGGTTATGAATGCTTACCTTTGTGCATTATGGTGAGGTGATAGAAAAGTATATTGCAAATTCAAAATTCTCTATATGTAAAAGTTTTGTCTCATACCAAAGCCAATCAAAAGGCAAAATTATAATTTATTGGCTTGATGCATACAAGTGGACTACATATAAAGCAGTGTGTCCCATAATTTGAAATCGGAATTCTTATTCTCTTTACGCAATGATATAGCTAATAATATAGTACACTACATAAATTATTTTGTTAAATCATTTCATATATGAACATTTTTTATGATTCTCAACAATTATTCTAATTGACATATAGTAACTATTAAAAGTTCAAGATGCAAAATTACCAGTTTTTCCATGACATATTATCTTAATCAAATAATAAGAAAATTGTGCTTCTAATCAAATTATTTGAGCAAGCAATTTTACAAACTCCAAGTTGCGAGTTGATAACAAACACATGTGATCATCTACTAGTTGTATATAGTAAAGTCATACATATTTAGATGGTCCACATGGTATAAAAAAATATGGTATTTCACAACCTTAATCTATGATAGTTTAATAAGTACTTTACTTTAGGAACAAATAATCCCCTAGATTCATTAGATTGAAGAAATTCCATGTTATCCAATAGATAACTACATGAATCTAAATGACATAGTTTTTTTTTTTTTGCATCAATATTGATCTGGAATGGCATATTGACTACAACTTCATTTCAATTATATTGCATAACAAATGGATAAGTGATCTTCTGGTCTACTATAACTTTGTTTCTATTATATTTATATTACATAGGGCATATTGAGTAAATCAAAATACAAAAAAAATATTGTACACAATGTGAGAGGATACAAATTTCTACAAGATTTTTCAACGTATGATAGGTACATGAGCAATTTTTGTTTTATGTCCCACATGTATAAACATTACTTATTTCTTTTAAGTACAAATATTTTTGTTCTTCTGTAACTTTCATATACTAAAGTATTATATTAACATATGCCTTTGCCAATCTAAGCACATAGGTTTTCTCTTCATTATTCTTTCACGGTGGTAAAATATTGGAATACTTATTTGAACCTTATTTAGAGTAAAACTCTTTATCTCCCATTGCATTCACTTGAGAGAATAGAATATAAAAATACTTCAAATGAATATTAAAATATTTATAAACCATCAAATTAACTTAATGTTATACAATATCAAAATTTTTGTATAAATAAGGCTTTTACTTAGAAAATTAAGTATTAAAATTCTTTAGATGTTATTACATTGACTTCAGGGATTAAGTTATAAGTTTTGGGAATATCTTGATTTTAATTAATATCTTATTTTATACGCAATCATAAATATAAAATAATATAATATTTTAGGCCTCTTGTTATTGGTACTTCAAGACCAATAAGATATTTGTTATGGATATTTTTGGAACTATGTAAATGGGCTGGCAAAAGCCCAATGGACGAGCCTAATTGGTAAAGATCTAGCTCAACTATGATCGAGGTTGCTAGACCAAGGCATTAGGTTGCAAAATGCGAGTTCAAATCACTAGTCAAGGGTTAGCAGTAACCTCAGGTTGTTAGGTGTAGCTCTCAAATCAAGACAAACTAAGGTCTAGCCCACAGATCAAAGCTCACTCGCTGTGGTTAAACTTGAGGAGGGCCCAACATGCATGAATCCACTTGCGGACATCAACTTGCAGGAATTAACTTACAATTAATTTATTATTTCCTTTTTTGAACAATGTTAAGATTATAACACCCTAACCACTATAAATAGGGGTGGAAATCATTGTACAAAATGAGAAGAGGGAGATAACTAGACTATCAGGAAAAAATATAGAGAATCATGTATAAACAAATACAAATACTCAGTAGAAGCAAACACTGAGAAATAAACTACCGTGGATGTGGGGATCGATTGATTTTAGCCAAACCACATTTAAAAACTCTTGGTGTCTCCCTGTTCTTCCTTTCTCTTTCTTGCTCTTTTACACTCCTAGATTGCAGTTTGGGTTTTCTAAACTTTTTTGGTTGACAAAATTTACATGTCAACATTTTGGCGCTAGAAGAAGGGCCTAAACTACATTCTAGTTAATTTCCTGGTCGATTTTCTATTCAACTATGATGGCTATAGGAAGAACGACTAGGAGTTTAGATGCTCCAGTTAACCAGCCAAAAAGTCACATGGAACAGCAAAGGGAACTAGTTTTTTCTACAGTAGGCACTTCTACCGACCTTGCTATGGGTATCGCTGCTGGCTTGCCCCCCCCCCCCGACCCATCGCCAGCCTGTTGTTATTATTCTTGGGACTAATAGAGTGCAAATGTGGCACTAACATTAGGAAGCACTAGAGAATATAGAGAAAGAGCTGGCTGAGGTGGTTAGAGTGCTGACATAGGCATAAGCCCCAAGCACACAAAAGCAAGTTGAGGTCACTGTACCCAGAGGAGCACTTCAACAGCCATGGAAAAGAGCTTAAGAGAAGAGATAGATCAGAGTCCTTCAATGCATTGATTTAGCTCACTCTTCTAACTCACAGACAAGATCAAAGGTCCGCCGAGCTCACAAGCATGATGATAACCAGAGACGTAAGAGTTTGAGTCGAGATAAAGGCCCGAACAAAACCAGTCAAGGCATGTGACCTCAATTCGTTACTCCCACAACCAAGAAGGTAAGAGGAGCCAGTGATCTTCTAGCTACTAATCTAGAGCACAGAACCAGATAATAGAATAGCTACTTCAAAGGGTACAACAGTGAGAGGTTACCCTCAAACTCAGGATAGTTGAGATCGTTATAAGGAGAGGACACCATTCATCAGAGAAATTGGGATAAAGCCTCTCCCTCACAAATTTAAAATCTGCACAATCCCATAATACAATAGGGATAGTGATCCATATGACCACTTGGATGCTTTCAATGTTTAGATGAATCTTCAGATGACTAACCCTTTAGTTAAGTGTTATGTCTTCCCAGCTACTTTTGGAGACATACCTCGAACATGGTTTAAAAATCTCCTAACTTGTAGCATTAATATTTACGAAGAGTGCTAAAGAAGATTCATTAACTAATACAAGGTACTGAAAAGATAGCTCACACCGTCCTGTCACCTCGCAATAGTCTTTCAGTTGAAAAATGAATCATTGAACGACTACATCTCTAGGTTCAAATGCAAAGTCAATAACATGGAGAATGCCTTAAATGAGAGCATCTTGATAGTGATCTCAGCGGGACTTCACAAGGATGGCAAACTATATGAAAGCATATCAAGTCTCCAATGAAGAACCTGGGTGATTTCTACAATTGAGCTATAAAGGAAATTAGATGGGAAGAGATCTTTGGCTCAAAGAAGTCTAATCAGAAGGATAAGGCAAATAGCTCCAACCAGAGTAAAAAGAGGAGCAATTGCAAGAAAAGTTGAATGACAACCCGATAATCAAGCTACAAATAAAGCTAGGATAGACTTGCCCTTCTAATCCTATAATATTATTTAGAAATTGATGAAAATACCCAAGTTTTTCCTTATATTCTTATATCTGAATTTACTAATCTTTGAATAAATTTTTAGCAAAATATTATGCAGGAAGGTCCAAATTTGAGATTACAAAATCGATGACTCCACATTGCACCTCATTCTTTTTGGAGCTTGCAAGGGCAATGGCAAGACACTAGGTCCGAACTAGGAAGGCCCATACCTCATTAAAGAAGATTTGGGAAACATAACCTATCGATTAAACATTTGAATGGAGTTGAAGTTCCACAAATTCGAAAGTAAGCTCTTACCCTCCTAATCTAGAAGAAGCATTCAACCTAATGAATATACATTGTTATGGTCGAACTGACAAATATACATTGTCTTGCTTGATGAATATATATTGTCATGGTCAACCTGATGAATATACATTGTCTCACTTGATGAATATACATTGTCATGGTCCATCTCACGAATATACATTGTCTTACTTGACAAATATACATTGTCATGGTGTGCTAGCTGAGGCATAGCTCTCATGTGACCTACCTGGGCACTTATCTTAAAAAAGTCATGGTTCGCTAGTTGAGGTCTATCGACCTACTAGGCATTCATTTTAACTAATGCTTATTAAGTCATGGTTTGCAGGAACTCATTCATGTCAACCTACATGCTATCATCTATAACCTATTGAACATCCAATATAGTGTACTTGGAAAAGCAAGAAAATTGTGAAAATTCATTAAAAATCTTATTCAATGAGGTGAGTGCACATATGATGATTCAAAAATATAGATCAAAATAAGCCTATAGCTATTATCATCCTAGAAGAAGGCTGACACTTAGAAGCTAAACCCCAGTAAGTTGAAGAATCAACATATCTAGCGAGCAAATCATCCACTATTTGATCACCAGCATTATTATAGAGGAATAGCCCAAGATCTGTACAGAACTTCCCAGGATCCTTAGAGAGGAATTTTTCATAGGAACTTCCTATGCAGCAGGTCATACACGCCCTGTAGCACCTCATCCAAGATCTATATGATCAAAAACATAAAGGGTTCAACTAATGCACCCATCAGGTCATTCTGAGAAACAAGGAAAAGAAAAGGATTTTCACACCTTATATGGCTCACCTAGCCTCATCAATAAAGCCAGAGACTATTTAACTACCCTCAATCTAATGGTCCAGCAAATAGCAAGGCTACCATGCCAATGGCTATAAAAAATGAGCATTAAATGCATGGCTTGATGCAAAAAAAATAGTAAGATAAACGTCTGAATGATGACACTACAGATTGCAATTGCAGGCTTTTGCTAGCAAACTACAGCTCCCAGTCCACAAAACACACTAAGAGCTAAAGGCTAATGTTATGGGTATTTTTGGAACCATGCAAATAGGCTGGTGAAAGCCCCCCAACAAACAAGTCCAATTGGTAAAGATCCTGCTTAACTATGATCAAGGTCGCTAGACCAAGGCATCAGGTCACCAAATGCGAGCTTAAATCACTAGTCAAGGGTTAGTAACAGCCTCAGGTCATTAGGTCTAGCTCTCAGATCGAAGTCTAGCTCTTAAATCAAGACACACTAAGGTCTAGCTTGTAGATTGAAGCTCACTCACTATGATTAAATTTGAGGAAGGGCCAACATGCATGAATCCACTTGTGGACATGAACTTGCAGGAATCAACTTGTAATTAATTTATTGTTTCCTTTTTTGAATAATGTTAAAATTGTAACACCCTAACCACTATAAATAGGGGTGAAAATCATTGTACAAAGGGAAAGAAGGGAGATGACCAGACTCTTTGGAAAAAATATAGAGAATCGTGTACAAACAAATACAAATATTCAGCAGAAACAAACACTGAGAAAATGGAAGTATCTATATTTTCTCCTTGTTCTTCCTTTCTCTCTCCATCTTTTCTCTCTCTCACACTTTTACACTCCTGAATTGCAGTTTCAATTTTCTAAACTTTATTGGTTAACAAAATTCGCACGTCAACAACGTTAAAATAATTCAAAATATTTTGAAATTTTTCTTTGTATTGCTATTTCAGGAACATATTTGAAATAAGAAAATAATGTAATATATTCTTTTCATGATGATTAACAAAGTGAAAGTAGAAAAAAGAAAACATATAATATTAAAAGTCAATAATATTCAATGTTAAAAATAATAAGAAATAAAAGAACTCAACCTAAATTTTCCCCTTTCCAATTGAAGTCTTGGTTTGTTACTAGATTTTCAAATAGCCCTTGAATTAGGAATCTTATAAGTACCTAACCTCTCTTATAACTCATATTGAATTATTCATGAAAATATTAGATCTCAAAGAAACAAATTAATCAAATTTTAATCAAGAATTTCAATAAACTAAACAATCTTCATAAATTTTGTAAACTTTATATTAATAATTAGAAAAGTATGAGATATTTACAATATAGATACTTGCATTTTCTTTTCCAAACCATTAGGTTCAATAAAATATTAAAAAATAATTTCAATTTTAATTAGACATAGATAATGTCATAAGAACCTATAACTTGAAAATATGCAATATAACATGTGAAGAAATATGCATCAATAAACACAACTATTCTTTTGCTTGATTTCTATTTTCTCAATTTTCTTTCATTTTTATTTGATGTTACGCTTGAGTTTTAAACTGCAAATAAATGCTTAAATTTATAATTTTTCAACAATAAAAGCAAACCACTTAACATTCAATAACTGATAAAAACATACCATTGAAATTAAATAACATCATGAAAATTAATTTTAAAGTTTATGAAACAAATAGATGACATAACAATAAGAGAGAAAGTAAAAAATGATACATGATATAGAAAATAGTAGTATATAGCAATGAATGGTTTTTAAGTGATCATATAGAAAAGAATTTTTTCTAATTACAATATTCATTGTATTTGTAAGTTACATTCTCTTAATTAGAAATAATCAATGATCTTAAAAATAGATGTTCATCAAATATAAGAAAAACTTCATAATAGAAACTTTCTTGAATCCAAGGAGCATGAGAATATAATTTCCTTATCAAAAATCAAAATCAATAATAACCTTGAGATTTTTTATAAATATCAAGTATTCATGAATCATGAGTCTCATGACCACTTTCGACTTTGTGGGATGAATCATGGAATGACTACAAACACACCTTTTAATTGTTCAAGTATGTATATAGAAAACAATTTTTCTATAGGTTCTATAATAAAAAGAGTATGAACTCTGAAAGGAATGAATACTAATGTACTTCACATCTATTGTCCATTAGAAATAAAAAAAACCATATCATCACCATAACAACAATGATAATGATGATGATAATGATGATGACAACGATGATGACGATGATATGCAAAAAGTAACTATCATGACAAAAATTATTATCCACATGGTGACTTATGAGCAAAGTAGTAAATAAGTTATTAATCTTTAATTCTAAATTATTCATTTTCAGCTTAAAAAAATTGAAGGACTTGTTAGTAAAATAAGTTGGGGTTACGATAGATGTCAGCAAGAATGTAATCACCATTATCGTCACTACACGTGGAGGCCAATGAAAGGTTGCTTTTAGTTGATGTTACTACACTATGAATCAAAGCTCTAACTTAAGCCACTACAAAAAAAATAGCACTATTTAGTGGCAGTTATTTAGAGGTGGTTAGGTTAACTGCCTCTAAGATTTTTTATAACAGCAGTTAAATTAACTACTGCTATGTTAAAAATTTCTTAAAACATAGCAGTGGTTACCACTTTAACCATCGCTAACGTTTTTTAACCTAATTGTAGATGAAAACATTTTCATTTTCCATGGTTTTGAAAAAACTAGACATGGCACTCTTTTCATGTTGCCCTCTATATAATACTCATTTCTCATCTCAGTTCCCAACCTTAAACTTGTACACTCTATTATCACCTTCATCTTTCTCCATCTCCCTTTCTCTATATTCCAATCTACAAGCTTTATGGGATGGACACTCATACCACAAAGAGGAGGGCTAAAGCCGCTTGCTTAGCCCAGAATCAATCACACAAGAAGCAACGAGTGGTATTGGGGGTAAATTCCCAATTTATCAAATGCTATTGTTCTTGAGAATTCAAACTTGGGACTGGAGCCATAGAAACTGAAATGTTAGAAGACTAAGGTGAAGAAGACAGTGACAACAAAAAGGAGCCTTTTGTTAGATGACCCAAAGTTGGATGGCACCAAAGTCAAGGCATAGTTTGGCACCAACGGAAAGTTGGATGATCCTCAAAATTGTGAGGCTTATGTTTTGGACATCAATGACTATCTTCTTAAAATGGAGGTAATTCTTTATTATTGATTATATGATTTTTTTTCAGTGGAACTGGGTTTATAGTTTTCCAAAGGGAATGAATCTTTACTATGTTTTTAAGTCAAGCTTAAGTTTTATTTTGATTGGTTTAGAAAATCACAATCTTGTTTTAGTTCTTTAGCATCTGCAATTTAGTTAGAGATATGGCAATTGTTTAGTTCAAAGGGTTATAGAATAGGGCACTGATATGGCCATTGTTTAGTTCTAGTGGCAACTCATTGTAGCTAAAACTACCTTCTTCTGTAACATCTGTGATTTGGCCAAAGTAGTTCAAGTTTTTCATCAATTAAGTTTCTGGTATGAACCATATTCATTTTCCAAGTTATGAATATTTACTCATTAAAATTAACTCATTTTCAAATGTGAATTAAGGATTTGGTTTTAGTTTCTGAATTTTTTTTGGGCATTAAGTTGACAAACTCGCTTGTCTATAATCCTACAATTTGTTATACACACTTATGTCTCAGTCTATCTTGTCTTTCTTAGTAGTGTTTTATCATGTTTTGAATCTACCTTTTAAAAAAAAATCTGCTTTAATGTGCATTTTTTGCAAATATAATTGCTGCTTTAATGGACACTTATCTGGGGTTTTGAGTAGGTGCCCACATGGTTGTAGCTCATGACTCATGAGGAATAATACATTAGCTCACACTACAATATACTCGAAGAATCATGTTGTCCTTATTTTCTAATGTCGATTTGCAACTCAGTAATGTTGTTCTTAATTTCACATTTGCAACTAAATTCCACTGATGCATACATTGCCATATTAGTGGTTGTATCCATGGTCATGTTTTATCCTAGTCTATCTTCTCTGGCTGAACCACATTCTTAGTCTCCGCAAACCACTGCTAAATCTTATTTGACATAATTTTTGTGATGATATGTAGTAAGATCAAGCTATCTCAGTTGAAACTTGAAACATATCCAAAGTCAGTAAAATACATTAATAAGTTATATTAGCTCATTTTTTGCATCCTATATATGTGCTCTATTTTTTTGTTTACTAGAAATGTGAAATTCAGAATTGTGTCTTCTTTTGCATACCATCTGCATGTCAAGCACCAAACTTTAATACCCTTAATAGATATGAGTCACATCTGGTCAAATGTTTATACCAAATTAAACAGCACTAATTCACAAAAAAGATAGTTTTTTTGTCTGTTTACCTATTGTTGAATAATTCCTACATGTTGTTGCCTTGTTGACACGTCTCTTGCCTTGAGTCTCTGATGCTAAAGTTATTGTATGAAAGATCACTTCAAGGTAAAAATGTGAATCAGAATGTAATGTAGCAAAGGGACTAAGAAAGACTTCGTGGCTCCGAACAAAGGTAAGATATTCATAGCAGAAATTGACAAGCTTTTATGCTTCATAGTATTTCAAACAAAACATTCAAGCAAAAAGTTTTCTCTAGTTCTTGTATAATTGCTATTCCAATATTTTAATTATTTCAAGAAGCATATAAGTCACATTTGAAGAGAAACTTACATGATCCCAACTTTCTCTATCTACTTAGCACCAATCCAGTGAGAAGGTTTCCAATTAAATACCTAAGTGTAAAAAATATCAAAAATTCAATCATAGAACTCATCAAAATTATTGGTGCCCAAGAAAAATGATAAATAAGCTAGTCATCCTTTGTCCCACTTTTGTTTTTCCATCCTTCCATCAACTTAACTAGTTTTTTTTTTTTAGAATTCACATACACCTATTAACATCAATGATATTTGTAGAAAAACATATGATCCTCTTAGCTATAAGGATATGTCTTTTGTCTTCTAGAGTATTTACATGGGAAGTTGTAAAAAAAAAAGTTTTACATGTGCTCCACTTTTCTTAGGCCATCGAAGGTGCTTGATATTTCTCCTCTGAATTTGTTATGGCTGAGAAATTGTATCCAGAATGAGTTAAAATGCTTAAAAGAAAGAAGTTTATTTCCTATGTTTTGTCAAATATTTCTTAGTAAAAGTTTCTGATACATGAA
>JANHAO010019567.1:0-13189 GCA_026873985.1 Saraca asoca
TGACGCAGCCGTGAAATGTACGCCGGCGTGCATTCCTCTGTGAACCCACATGAATCGCATTTGACAGATTCGACTTCAACCTGAGCTGTGTTTTTGGTATTGGGTGAGGTTTGAGAATCTGACCCAGAAATTGCCATCGATTCTCTCTCTCTCTCTCTCTCTCTCTCTCTAGAGTAATTATACAAGGAGCAGCAAGCAGAGTAGTCAGCAGAGATTTCATGTTATCATGTGATAATAAATTTGTTTTCAAATTTGGAAAAGATAAAGAATATTATTTTTGTAAAGTTATGAAACAATAATCCTGTGAGTCAATATCATTATATACACAATACCACTTTTTCTAAGAATATGAATGGATAAAGACAATTATAATTATCTTGATTCATTCAATATTATTCTATATTTATTAAAATTAAATTATTAGTTTTTACTTATAACAAATATAATATTAAATATTTAAATTCGATTCAATATAAAATGAATAAAAAAAATAGATAAATTAAAATATATGTAATTAAAAGCTATGGTAATGGGTTCATGGATTGGCTTGGAATTCAGCAGAAAATGAAGCCACTGACTAGTGATTGTTAGACAGATGTCACTGACTAAGAATGGCAAACTGGAGATTTTGAGATTGGGCTGGTTTTAAATCACTGTCCTCTGTTTGAGAAAACTGACCTAAATAATCAATTATAGAGGTTAACCCTAATGATCAAAAACTCATAAAATAAAAAAGAAGAAAAGAATTTATAGGATATTATTACTTCTACCATCTCACTTGTCAATTCTATATGTAAGGCTGCCAATTAGAAACAGATATCCAAATCTATAGTGCAATCTTTTCTTGTTCTTGCTATCATTTTAATGTCTATAAACGAAACTTGCCATGACATCAAAATGATAAAATTTTTATGAAACTTCATAAAATTGTAATGAATCACAATCCAGTTGTGTTTACCATTGACTTCATGCATCATGTATACCCAAAAGAACTAGGAAACACCCAAAAATAGTTAATTGATGTAGAACTTTTATGCCCGTTGTCTTTTTAAATTCATTTAAATTAATTTCACAAAAAAATTAAATTTTTAAGATTTAAAAGATTAAATATTTTTATTATTCAATAATTTAATTTATTTTGAAATATATACTTTTTAACTCATTTATTTTAAAATTCAAAAATAAACAATTTGACAATAAAAAAATTCAACATTGAACTTCTTCATATATTGACATCATGTGCAAAACAACCTAATATTTTAATGTGATTCAAATCTCTTTAAGATTGACGTAGTTGGGCAATCAAGCAGACATTTGCTTAGCTGATGATGTTTTTATTTAGGTTGATGGGATGGATCTCCTATCTGTACCACCTCAAATTGGCAGCGTCATTAAAAAAAGTTAATTCCATTTTGATGCACTTCATTTCACTCACTAAACACAATTTATAGAATCTAATTTAAAATCATCCCTCTCAATCAAATTTTGCAAACGTGCAATAAATAGGTGAAATTTAATATTTTAAAATGAATATAAGTACGATTATCCGATGAATAATATAAATTTCCCAGCTTAATTAAATTTGAGGAAAGATCAGGAAGAACATGGAATCTAAACCAAAAGTTGCATGTCGCTGTTAGTATGTTCAGACAGTGAGTTTTACTTGCTCCTGGGGTTATAGAATTTGATTTATTGGAACTACCCCCTTCACCTGCAGCTTTCTACCATAAACAACCAGAATTTATTTATATTTATTTTGTGGTTAAGTGTCTTTGTGCATCCAACTAATAAAATTACTCTTGTGGTGTTATTTGCTCTGTTGGTGTTTAATTCATGTCATTAAACTTGGAAAATGGTTAAATAAGATGAATGCACAGAAATGGGTGAGTCAAACTCTGCTTGGAATTACCATAAGAGAAGGTATATTATTCTGAAAAGGTAACAACATAACCGTTCATGGTGTCAAAACTGAAACCATATGTTGCAACAATAACATGCTTTGTTTGCTTTGATTCATTTTCTATGTGAATTTTGTACAATTTTTAATGTGTACTGGGGTCTACAATAAAATTAAATTACAAGCGTGAGAGAGCGTAAATGATGGACACAAATAATAAAGGTGAATATAATATTATTGGGTCTGTTTGATTTCAATTTTTAAAAATTATTTTTTGTTTTTGAAAAAAATAAAATAAAAAACTTATTTAATGGGACTATTTTTATTTACATGTTTTGAAAATTTATTCTTAAAACATTGTTCTAAGAATAAGAAAACAAAAATAAGAAAAAGCTATTTTTAAAAACAAAAAAATAAAAATAGAATCAAACAGATCCATTATTTTTCTTTAAGATTCATTTAGTTTTTTTTTTCTTTCTTTTCCTAAAAGGAAAGAAAAAAAGGGATAATCAGTGTTTACTATCCTCCTTGAATATTATCACAGGAGTACTCTCTCGTTACAAAATATTCGATTTAGTTATAACTATTTTGCGAAATCAGGTCATATATTTAAGCTGAAATCTTCAGATTCATAGAGAGATAAATGAATATAATTTTGATATATACGCAGGTTTGCTCTCGAGTTACAGAAGATGGTGTCATGGTTCTTCTCAAGTAAATGTTGGGGGAGGAATCTCCTCATATACTAATAGTTTCAGAACTTTACTTAATTACACTATACTTGAGTGTCAAAATACCATCATGTTAATCCCTAATTTTTTTTTTTAATAAAAATACTCTATTAATAGATTATACAACTGATGAGAAATCTGTTTTTTCCTAGCAAATATGATGTAAACTTACGATCATAGAACTAGTTTTAAGAGTGACATTTGAAGTGAAACCAAACACATTCAGATGACTCTTAGTCTCATCCAGCATAAGAAAATGACGAGAATAAAATGCAATCATTGAATTTAGCCATGTGCAAGTCATGCCATATTTCCTAGCCAATGTGAGATAGCACAATTGAGGCATCTTGAAGTTGAGTTGCGGCCGCCGCTTCAATGTAAGACTTTTAACTTCTTGCAGCCATCAAGAATATACTATGGGAATCTTTTTTCCGATTGGAAAATGGGACCAGTGATTACAAATGACTCATCGAAGGTTGGTGCTTTCTGAGATATTTACATTACTATTGCTATCCAACCTTTGTTTGCTTTTACAGCTAGTTGGAGACACAGTCTGGCTCTCGTAGTCATAGGCAATCTGCATTGGCCTCTTTCAATTTAATCTACTAGAGATCATGTGGTTTCATTCACAAAAGAAAAAGTGGAAGGCCACCACTTGATGATTACAGCATTCGTCATATCCATATGGTTGGTTCTTCGAGCAACTCTAACAATAAGTTCCCAGGGGAAAAAATAATGCTAAAGCGTATTTATTTTGCCTAACAAAAATCACAATTTGATTTAAATTAATAAGTAATGATACACTCACATTTATTACTGCTCATTTTTGTAACTGAATCCCACTGTATTGCGAGAAGATGTGCATCACCCACATCCAAAAAGGATGTGACGCATTATTTTTCTAAATCAATCTTAATCATGTACTAAAATCACCTATTTAGATTCTGTTATGTATAAACAGAGACAATTTGTATACAATATTATGTCAAATAGCATACTAAAGACACATGAAATTTATGAGTTTGGCAGAACTTGGTTTGCAGATGATATCATCAAATTTGATCTCCATAATTAGCATCTAGATGTGCGGCAGGCAAAACCTCATGGGCAGTTGCTCAACTACTACTCATCATCAAACGAGAATATAATTGTCTTAGATAACCTAGCCAATGGCGTTGCTACTCTCCAGAAACAAAGATTATCCTGAAGGGGTATTTCCCTCTCTTAAAACAAGTAGCTCAAAAATATTATCGCAGAATCCAAAAACTGTCATTTATACATATCGCAGCTTGCTTGCAGCCTGTGCTTTCAACTTTCAAACACATTGATGACTAAATAAACAATCTGAAAAATTATCAGATCTAACCTACTGTAACCGCATCCTCTTCTCTGCACTCTTCATGACCTTGTCTCGTAAATGCTTTTGCGAGCTACTTACTTGGTTGCTTTCTGCCTTCCTCTTATTAACAAATTCAGAGAAGGACGGAATTGGCGGCAGCTTCATATCAAATGAAGCACTATCAATGGCCTGAGAACGTGAAGTTTCTGACGTAGCATTACTGACATTACCAGAAAGTTCATTCATAGCGGCTTCTTTTGTGGAATGATCTGGTAAAGGTGGTGGATTAATGGGATGTTCAGCTTCAGAACAGAAGTTTGTTGATGAGGAGCCATCATTAGCACCAAGTCGATTTATTAGATTGGTAGCATTTGTGGTTGACAGCCACCTTACAGTACTTGCGACTTGTGAATAATAGAATGATTTCCCAGCCTTGCCGTACTTCTTGTAGCACTCATCTTCAAGGGAAAATGCTGATGGCTCCAATTCAATCCTGGAATAATTGTTTCAGAAAAATGAAAATATGAAACCAACTCACAATCTGGGTGGCTGCCGATTCTGGCCAGTAAACATACCATAAAATGATAATAGAAAAAAGGATATATAGCATACTTCAAGTTGCCAAAACGTTGCAGAGCCTCATTTAGAGAATTTTGTAACCTTTGCCTGCTAGCTCCCCGCACTGTATCAGATATAGCATTCTTGTCAGCTTTGCTGCTCTGTAATCCAAATAAGAGATGAGCAGTTGTGCAAAGGGGAAAGGAAAAAGAAGTGCCAAGATCTGCCGGATTAAATTTAACTACTGAGTTAAGATCATATATGTGCAAATATGCACATAGATGATACCAAGTACTATTTCGGTACCACCACATGAAGGTCATAAACTAGGTACATAAAAGTGCAACATCAGAGATGAGAATACTCAATCTCCCAACTGCAAGAATAGGATACAAGACATCAAGAGATCAACCTTTTTATCGGTGTTCTCATTTCGATAGAAGTTCTCTTCTGCAAGCTGCAAGAAGGAAATTTTTTCATTCACTCCCAGTCTGGACTTGAGCTTCGACCTGGTTAGGCTGTTAACAACCTCATTACCATCTACCAGGAAAAATAATAAGTTAACAGTAATGGATAGTCAATTGAACAACCCCTTCCTACCCCTGCTCCAAATAGATAAAGAATCGAAACTGGCTTGCTATAGGAACTTGGTACCTACCATCTGAATCAGAGATATCTTCCTCCGATCCACTTGCTTCCTCATTGCGATTCCAGAATTCAGATACTTGTTCATCAACTGCACTGGCAGAGCTGAAAAATGGAAGCCATTAATATAAAGCAAGAAAGAAGAAACCATTTAGCTGGCCTGATTAAATATCATACCAGGGAACCACCATCAAACCAATTAAATGATAAATGGACAACTATTATCAAACTGAGTGAGACTAATTCTAAGGACAATCACCAATATGGGACATTTCTATCAACAAGGATATTGTCACTGGACATATATGCATCCAAAACTGGGTAGGTTGACTAATGTATATCAGAAAGAACCAATGTAAAGGTTGTCATTAATAACCAAATTAAAAGACCTGACTGTCTAAAAGAGACCAGAGAATCCAGGAGCTTCAGTTATCATATCCATGCAATTGGTTAACTAAACCAACAATACTATGCCTGTGCTGTCTATCAATATCAAAATTTATTATATCACAGGAAATGGAAGACTGTTTACATTCAACCTGCTTCTGTTTATCAACTACAAGTTCTGATTGCAAGGCATAAGAGGATTTTAGCAATAATCACAACACCTGGTAATAAAAACTCGAGAGGAACCATGTTTCTGGCAAAGAGCACTGGCAGTTTTGAGATCCTCCAAATATCTGGCAATTACATTTGGATGTTTGCAGGCATCACATGATTTTCCACATAGTGATGCAGTTACCTGCTTTGAACAGAAATGGTAATTAATGCTAATTGAGTCAACATGAAGCACCATGTAAACACATCATGTATTTACCTTCAGCTATATATTTCATTACCTGTTCCCCAAAACTCTGAAGAATCTTTTTTCTACGGCATCCAGGTCCTTCACAATATTTAACCATCTGTATGATTCACATTGAGATCCCATAACGACATAAGACACTTAGCTCAAAAAGCATACATGGGTTTGGATGTCACCTGACTGAAGTCACTAAGTGACCTTTTTGATGATTCTTGTGAGTTTGATGACTCTGACTTCTTGTTTCCAGAATTGCTTAATATAAATTCCTGCCACATAGATCATAAATAGAACAGACAAGTCAATATCAAATGTCAGGTGGTTTGAGTGCAAACAGTAATGGATATGTCAAGCAAAGCAAACTGACCATTCTTTTGCAATCATCTACTCCATAATATAGCACACTAGTAGAGGGCAATTGATCACGACCCGCTCTGCCTGATTCCTGATAGAAGGCTTCCATTGACTTCGGAATATTAAAGTGGCACACAAGTCTGACATCCTTTCTATCAATGCCCTGATGAATTTGATCACAAACCAATAGATGCAAATCACAAGAGCCTAACAAAAATTACAATAATAAACCTTCATACAGAAGTTCTAGAATCAAATTATTGTAAATGGCTGCATACCATTCTGTTTGAACTCCAATAGCTCAGTAAGTCCATATGCAACAGAACAGCTCCAAGCAGAAGATGGGAAGAAAGAAATACATCACGGTCTCAAATAAAACACAAATTTTGAGTATCATGACAAATTTAAAGAATGTTGTGGGAAGTATTACAAAATACAGTAAATATACATAAATTCATGTCACTTTGCCCTGTTGTGCTTTACTCTCTGTCAACTGACTTCATTTGTAGTAATCCATTGAACATTCAATATTCAAAGAAAATTCTGAGCTACATTAAATTTTGACATAGAATCATTGAAATTTGTTGAAATATGCAACAAATAATACACACATATAATACAGCTTCTCTAGAAGAACATGTCAATTTGACAATGAAATACTGTCCTTAATAGAAATTGCTGAGAAATTCAATGAAGTCATTCCACGATTCCCATAGAAAGTATTCTGTTTTTTTATAGCAGTGGGATAGCAGCAAACTCCAGGGTGTTCAAGTGAAAGAGCAGGAGTTCAAGTTTTCTGAGAAAGTCTAGGGCAAAAACGCTCAAAGATGGAAAGCTATAACCTATAGGTTAAGCATCTTGGATCCTACTTTCACAGGGCAAAATCATAGGCAATACCACCGCTAAAAATAAATCTGTTGTCCATGTGAACACTTCACTTTAGGTGGACAAGTTAATATTTAAAATTTTTTGATAGATGCCCTCAAAGTTTCACCTCAAGCACACTCCAGTTTTGAAATAAAACTAGTCATTTGTATAGTGACTTCAACTACACTGCTCAATTTACTTTGTTTAATGTATTGTTACAATAAAGTAACTCAAGTGTTGTGTATGTCATTGCCAAACCTTCTACATAAAAATATATGGCTGTAAATCATACCAGTAGGATTGTCAACATACAAATGAGAAAAGAAAAGGAAAACAATCCTAGTTAATACAAGCTTGTAAAAGGAAAACATACCCGAATGCGACGGTGGCAACAACAACTTGTATCTTAGAAGAAATCCAATCATCTAACACAGTAGTTCTTACTTTATTATTCAACCCCGCATGATAAGCTGAAAAGCACAGAAAAAATCTGAATATTATAAGTTGTGAAGCAGTTTGCAAGCACAAGAGAAAAAAAGAAGAACAATTACCAGCACAAGAAATGCCATTTTGGGATAGGTGAACTGCCAAGTCATCACATGTTGATCGTTCAAGGCAGTAAACTATTGCACATACATCTCCATTGGATTTAAGCATATTAGCCAGATCAGCATAAGCATCATCCAGAAGATCTTTGTATCGAACTGGATCATTAAAAAATATAGTCAGATTCATGATCGTTTATAGCATAGCTGCATTTCACACAAGTTGACTAGAGCAGTTCACCAGTAAATCCATGCAGTAACTGCCAAAGCTTATTATAGTAGTCCTCAATTTTCTGGTTCTAAAAAATTTCTTCAAATATGTTAATATTTCATCCCATCTTATGTAGTGTAGTTTTTTGCTTTCCTTTTGGTCTCCTTCAACATGCATCTTTACTGTTGAATGCTAGTTAATACTTAGCAGTTTTCAATTGATTGCTTTTTATAGGACCATTTATGCATAACCATCCATGTTGAGAGAAAATTTATCATGTGTCAATTACATGTGATACAGTATAGAGATATTTTATTTTACTGGTGAGTTATTGATGGCATAAGGTTATTTTACAGCAATCATTAGCAGCAGTACATTATACTGAGCAAGTAAGACTAACCTTCATAATATATATTAGGACGATTAAAAGAAGATATTAGTATTAATGGATTTTGCATGTGCAAGGACTCGATCACATCCCTCTGAACCCTATGGAATAAAAAATAAACAAGGAGTCAATACAATTACATGATTCCTATTTGACTATACAACCAAAATATGAGACCTAAGAGACAGAGCACCTGCTCCAAAATTATTAGGCAGAACAAGGCATAATCATTATAACATTAATCTTTGTAAGTGAACAGATTTCTGCCTGTGATAACATGAAATAATTGGATGGTTCCATGATTTAAATGATGCGTTGCAACATATAATTCTTCATTTGCACTACCTAAAGAAGAATCACAATTGCCAAACTGCATATGACCTACAGTATTTTGTCAAAGAACATATAAGGTTGAAAAAAGAGTATGCTTTAAATGTAAATGCATTGAAGAGAAAAATTGAATAATATGATAATAAAGAATTTATATTTCAGATCGTGCATTGGGAAGACTCACTTAGGTGCAGCAGTAGCAGTCAGAGCCAATACTGGTATATCAGGGAGGTGGTTTCTCAGAGATGAAAGCTTACGGTAGCTAGGTCTGTTTCACATAGAGAAGGAGAACAAATCATCTACTACAATAATAAACTCAAACACAATTGAATACAAAAGCTAATTGTAGTACCTAGAGAAAAAATAAAATTGAATAGCACAGTGGAGAGGTAGAGGAGATAGAATCTAATCAGGCATGCCATTAGGGAGCACATAATCTATTAATTTCCTAAGTAAAAGCATAGATTAAGTATATAATATATTAATTGTAGCATCTATAGAATTCTGGCATCAAAAAATTAAACTGGCTAATTGCAGAAGATGTGACACACCTGAAATCATGGCCCCAAGTTGAGATACAATGAGCCTGAAAAGTTTGCAAAACAGGTGGAATTACTTAGTGAAGGAGGACACTGCAGCTGTAACAAACTCTGAAATGGTCATTCAAGCTCACACCTCATCTATGGCAATGAGAGTTAACAACCCCCTATTATAGATCTTTGTCAACTTTTTCATAAACCCTGGTGTTGCTATCAATTCTGGAGTAACATATAGCAGCCTTATAGAAGGCTTTCCACAGTCAAGGTCCTCGTGAATCTTTAAAAAATAAAACAAAGAAGTCAGATTTCTTAATTATAATAATTATAAGGACCATCTGAGATATTGGTTACATTAAAATAAATGTGATTGGCAAGGGTGGCTATTGTCCCTCTCGCCAAGGCAAAAGGACAATAAGTCATTTAGGCTAGTTGGAAGGGGAAAAAAACAGAGAGAAATAGAAAACTGTGAAAACAACGACCAACTCTGTAGTTCCTTATAGAAGCATGATTTTAGTAAGCTCAATGTTTTGGATATCCACAGTGTTGAAATTAGTCTAATGTAAATCCACAAAAGACATATAAGAAGAGTATTGTGATCTATCTTCCACTTTCTATATGCAGATGAATTATTTGCATAAAAACTACAATAGCATTTTACAATTCACCTTATTTTTTGCAACCGTTGTTTGTGTTGAGGAGAGAAACTCTGCAGCAATGCCTTTCTCTTTTAATGCCATCACTTGGTTTTCCTAACTTAAAGAAAGAACAAATAATCAAAACTGAATCCACACCTCCGAACATATCTGAAAACAATAAATTGGAGAAGGATAAACTACACCTACCATCAAAGCTGTCAATAATATAGTAAAACCAAACTGAGAATTCAGGGGGCTTGTCCTTGCAAGAAAAAACCAAGTGAATTATCATGCAGCATTTAGCATGGCCAATGATGTAAGTTATGGACAAGATGAACACCATTCACCTATTAAAGGAGAAACAACAAGCACAATTCCTGTTTTAGCTAATGCAGGGATCTGATAACACATTGACTTGCCTCCTCCAGTTGGCATAAGACAAAAACAATCTCTTCCTGCACCCAAATAAATAAATAAATAAATATATATATATATATATATACAAGTTCGTACAAAACCCATGAGCAAAAGATCAAAATAATCACTTTCGTCCGTTTCCGTGCTTTTTCAGCAAACAAATTGAAGATTTTAGAAGGAAAATGCAAGAAAAAAAAAAACCTGAAAGGACAGCTTGGATAGCCTCCAATTGCCTGCCTCTGAACTCAGGGTACCCAAAATGCCATCTTAAAAGCTTCACCAAAGATTCCTTCTTACATAAGAGCTTCTTCTTGTTCTCATTGGCGCTTTGTGTACAATTCAATGGCAATGGAGACTTCTGCATTTTCAATTCCAACCTGCGAATGAAAACAGCATGAAATATCACAGAAATAACTACGAAATTCGAATATGAAAGAGCCGAGCTTAAGCGATTGGAACCTTAACGATTGCTTGTGTTGCTGACCCAAAATGAAATATTCGCGGGAGGCTTTTTCCTAGACTGCTAAGTGCTAACAGGGTTCGTCTGTTGTTATTTTTCCTACCGTAGAACTGTCCAGCAGCAAGCTACAAGGGCTGCCCTTTGAATTTGGATCCTCTTTTTTCTCTTTTATTTCTTTCTTCTATGTTTCTATTTATCATAGCGAGGAGAGAAAGAGGTTTTATATGCAGTAGAAACCGAAATTATTTTTTTATTTACAACGAGACCCATAAAAAAATTTATTCTTATTTTTTAATCTAACAAAAAATGATAAAAACCAGAAAATACAAATTGTTATGCTTTGATATATATATATTTGAAAAAATTTATATGGATACATATTCAAACAAATTTTATGAAAAAAAAATTAATATTTTCATGCATTTATTACATACAAAATTTATATATATTTATATTTTTTGAAAATATTATAAGATTTTATATAAAAAAAATTAGAAATTTTATGATTTTAACTTTAAACTGACCTTAGCCGACAATCGTCCTACACTACGAGTTCTTTTTAAACTGATCAAGGCTTCATGAATGATAAAGTTAATACAGCGTAAATAAGACAGTGTTCAGTTTTACATTTAATTATATATTTTAATTCATGTGTACATTAATTTATTTAATTCACTTACTTAAGTTATCTTATACATTAGATATTATTTATTTTATAAATATAAATTAAAAATTAATATATTTGTCAATTTATTTATTTTAACTCCTCCTATTAATTTAAGATTTAGAAAATATAAATTTTTGTGATGCATTTATTTATTTATGTTCCTTTATGGTTAATGACATAAAAAATATTTATATATAAGATTTAAGATACAAATTTTTGTGGACATTTACTTAATTAGAAAATATATATTTATTATTAGAATTTATAAAATACATATTTGTTTTAAAATTAAATTTAATTATGATTATAATTGTTAAATTACTTGTCTTGGTTTTGATTTCAAACATATGTAATGAACATGTTATGATTGTAGTAATCCAGGACAAAAGAATACGGGATCTCTTACAATGATTAGAGCTGACGACGATTGATCCCATGAAATGCCCTGTGACCCTCGAGTATGTATTATTCCATGTATTCTGATGCAAATGGCAGCTCCTTTTTTTTTTTTTTTGTTCATAAAACCTTTTTTATATTTGACATATTTTAAGAAATTTTAAATTTATATATTTGATTTAAAATTAAGAAATAATTATTTAGGAATATTCACATTCCCATAAATATTTTTGATCTAATATTTTCTCAAAATATTCACATGGGAAGTGAGTATACTATATTCTCATGACATGAGAATGTTTTAATGATATAAAAAAATATTATTTTACTCATTCTTCAATTAAAGCTTTACTAACATTATCATCTTAATTCACCATTATCCATTATTGTTGATTACTACCTATTACCATTAACTACCGTTCACCTCTATCTACTACTATCAATCATTGCTCTCCATCATCCATCACTGTTGGCCACACTATCCACCACCATCCACTGTCATACTTTACTACCATTACTATCTTAACTCACCACCACTCATTATTGTTGATTATTATCCACTATTGTTGACCACCTTCTATCACTATTTACTGTCGTTAACTACTGCTCACCATCACCCATAATTATCGACCATCACCCTCTATCATCCATCACCATTGACTATTGTCCTCCATGTCACGACCTGCCTAGGGGGTCTGTGACGGCATAGTAGATCACTCGTAGGAAACCTCCTACAAGCCTAACTATGCATATTAACCCATAAATACACATTTATTTCTGCTAAAAATCCGGCAGAGTTTTTTCTATAATCTGGATGCCCAGGCTCAAGGCATTAATGCACAATAAGGGCCACACACCTATCAAAACCTGTATAATAAATAAACAGACACACAGTGGCCCAGACCAGACAACAACAACCATTCAGGACTCATTCACAAGCATAATACAATAAATATTCCTACTAATAGCCATATCATGATATCAAATTATATATACATAAGGCTTTCACCGTCATACAATATGGGCTATATGCCTAGCAAAGCATACGCAACAGCAAGTCAAACATATGGTGGCCCAAATTCAACCTATTGGCTATCCAGAACACAACTAATACAATACGTATTTATTATCCTACCAATTAACATTTTACTAATTACTGTTCATATATACATTTACTATCTTATATCTTCTATTTCTTCTTAAAGGGAGTTTTAGTAATTGAGTGAGCGAGTAGTCCTACCAATGATTGAAATCAAATTTTTACTAATTGATTATATAAAATCCATTGGAAGATTTTTATTTTTAAAACTAAATATTTCTATTAAATGAAATTCCCATCAATCAAATCTCTTATGAAAATTCTTTCACAATTATCTTGTGAGAGAAAAACTTGTATTTCTTAAAATAG
>JANHAO010019568.1:0-13168 GCA_026873985.1 Saraca asoca
AACTAACTAACCTATTCACTAACACTCCCCCTCAAGCTGGAGCATAGATATCAAACATGCCCAGCTTGTTACAAATATCATCAACATGTTTTCTCAGAAGTGCCTTATTAAATAAGTCAGCAAGTTGATCTCCGATTCTAATATGCCAAAGATCGATTATTCCTTCTTGGAGTTTCTGCCTAACAAAATGACAATCAACATGATCTATTTTAAACATGTGAAACTAATTCAAAACAAGACATGTCAGATATGAAAAGTGTAAAGAAATTGTGAGAGTGAATTGTGTTTACAGTGACCATCAATCTAACATCTCCCATTCCCCATGTAACCATTATGGTTCAGTCACTTGCTTGTGCATATCATGTCAGAGACCAATTAGAGGCATGAAATGAAAGGGAAGGAAAGGAAGAATTAAAGTAGAGCACCTGTTGGGGCTACATGGTAGATCACGAGCAAGGCTGTAGAGAGTGTCAGAATCCAAAAAGCCACCACCTCCTTGAGGAATAGCTTTAACGTAATTGCATTCTCCAATAGCTGAGAAGAATGGATCTGATTGATTCTTTGTAAATACATCTCCCAGACCAACTGGGATATCATCATGGCCCATCCTGTTGGGCTCATAATAATTGCCTACACATACATACACAACAGATACAATAATTGTGGCTCACAGTTCATATTGAATAGAACTTGTGCTAGCAAGTGACTTGTAAAGAGTGCTTATTGTAAGACAATGTGTAACAACAAATTCAAAGAGTAATGCTACCTCTTTATAGATTACCATACTAAAATAACAATATGTTATTCTTTTGGACAACTGAAGGCAAAGAACATCTATAACCAGTTGAAGTTTGATCAAAAGTGGCCACGGAGCTGATTCTAGACATTGCAGGGAGCTTCATCAGCTTGTCTTCAGAGCCTTGCACATGTTCCTATCTTCAAAGCATTTTTATGCCCCTACTTTCTCTCTCCATTATTATGGCTCACTATAAAATTACTCTTACGCCCTATTCCACATTCAGAGAATGTTATTTGCAAGCACTTAAAATGATGAGGGCAAATGAATTGCCGACAATGAATGTATTTAATGAATTAGCCCTCTGCAGAAGTCAAACTAGGCTCTGCTCTAGTCGCACTAATTACATACTAAGCCAAAATTTAACCTGTGCTTTACTCAAGCATTTCAACAAACACGTCTTCTGTGAGATTCCAAGAAAGTGTTATGGCAGACTATTGAAGGTAAATATGTATATCTCAATCATAACTTCAGAGTGTGATGCTCAACACATAATTACAAATTCAAAGAGAGCACATCCACATTTAAAGGCCATACCTTCGGAAAGGTGACTTCTACCAGTAATGACATGAAGAGGGGTAATTACAACGCTTGTCTAAGAATTTCCAGAGAAACTGTTACTGTCCTTATCTTCAATGGCCTACTTTGCCTTTAGGATTTTGAAGTGACTCTCACTCTTTAGAGAAAAGTCCAACGCTCTATTGCTTCCCAAATAACACTCTCTGAAAGACACAATCAAAGCAAAGCAACAACTAGACCATTGAGATTTGGAGGAAAAAAAAAAAGGAAACCAATTGGGTTTTGTTCATTGAAAACTTCCAAGGTCATTTTTGCACAATCCTCATATTGGAGTCCAGCTTTTTCTAGCAGTACGATACACCATTGTGGGCTAAGAAAAATGACAAGAATATCAAAGATTTGCCTTTGTTAGCTGCTTATTGGCTTGTAGCTAATGGTATGTCTATTTTCTAGTTCAATCAACAAATTAGGATAGATATCTACAATAAAAAATAACAAATTGAACTGCTGATTCAGTGGCAAAAGGAGGATTAAAAATCTAAGGAAAAGAGTGCATTCAAAACGAAAAATTATCTCTGATGCATAGAACAGGAGCAAAGAAAGAAAATAAAAGGGTTTTGTGAGTTTCAGAAAGATTTGCAAAATGTTCTATAGCTAAGGCTGTAAAAGCCTACCAAAAAATGTCTTCTTTAGAAGTGGTGTAGTCATTGTTAAACCCCTCGGGCAAGCGCGCTAGTGCAACGGTCATTGCATGATAGTCTCACCCGAGTTCTTTTGCTTAGCCTTGTCTTTAGTGGCGCTGCTAATAAATTGGCGTTAAATATTAGTAATTAACGACGGTTCAGTGAAATTACCACTAAAAATCTGATCATGAAATTTTTAATGGGGATTTATCAAAACCGTCGTTAATAAATTACACTAAAGATAGTTATTAGAGATGATTTAGCAAGATCACTGCTAAAAAATGATCTCCAATACTAATTCATGTCTTAAGCGACGGTTTAGACAAACTGCCGTTAAAGACCAATTCTATAGTAGTGATTGATTATAAAACCTAAGATATGTGGGCAATTTTTTAACCATTAATAGACATAAGAATAAGGCTCTTTCTATCAAAAAAATCTCATTTGCTTATGTTAAATAATGGACTTTTATATCATTTATATATTTTGTGATTAAAAAAAATACATAGTGTCATACTTTTAAGAAAAGGATATTTTCTATCATATTTTTTATATTAATATTAAATAAATAAAATATTTTTAATTTTATTAATATATTATAACAATAAACACAAATAAATAAGATTATTCTTATAAAAAAAATATTTCCCATGATTCCCAACGAAGCCTAAATAATTAGATGGTAGGAGTTTTGTCATGAGGAACCAGTTTTGTAGGTTTTTGAATGTTGAACATTTATTTAATGCATGCAAAGACATAAATGCCATCAGCTTTGAAAAATGTGTTTCATTAATGAAGAAAAACTTTGCTTTTTGGAATTCGTCTTAATAAATGTTTTAAATATTATTGAACATATCATTTTCATTATCATTGGTACTCCGAGTAGTACAATAATTCTACTCTCACCAACAATTGCACAAAATTTGTATTATTTTCATTTTTTTCTTTTGTCATATTTATGTGATATTATAAAAAGATAAAAATAACTCTTGTCATAAAAAAAACACACAAAATCTTTATGTAAAGTGATTTTTTTTTATGTTCCTATCATTGCATAAATTGTAGCTACGGACTCAATCAAAAGGAGGTTAATTATTTTAGAACTTTATAATTTTAAAACATTTTTTTGAAAAAAAAAATCCTTTTTAGTTTTAGCAAATCTAACAAAATTTTTTAGAAACAAGAAATGTATAGGTTGACATGTGAATTTGGGTCACCCCAAAATTTAGTAGCCGTCCGAGTGTTCTTGAAATCCCAAACTATAAACTGGCAGTATAAGAGAAAGTATGAGAAAAGGATGAAAAGAGAAATGGAAAGGAAGAATAGGGAAAATACTATGAGCCTTTTTTAACCTGGTTCAACTAAAACCAAACAGTATTGACCCTTACATTTATGGATATTTTTATTGAATTGGAAGAATATTTGTATTTGTACAAGTTTGTACTAGGATTTTCTAGAGAGCCATTCTATGTTGGTTCTTTTGTTCACCTATCCTCCTCCTCCATATAATGATCTTAACCCCCATTTAAAGTTGTTGGGGTGTTACAGTTGTAGTCCGAAAAGGAAAGAATAATTAATTGCAAGTGGATTTTTGTCAGTTGATGTCTACAAATTGGTCATGCAAGTTAGTCCCCGTAAGTTAGTCTCTGTAAATTGATATCTGTTGGGGAAGTGTGCTAGAATTTATCTTTAGAGCTAGGACCTGAGAGCTGCGAGCTAGAGCTAGGAGTTAGGAGCTTGTTGAGACAAGTTAGCTACAGTTCATATTTAGAGCTAAAGACTTGATCCAGTGACTTCAATCCTGGGTGATCTACACCTTTCACTAGTTAAGCTTGTTCATTGGGCTTTTGTCAGCCCATTTGTATGGTTCCAAAAATACCCACAATATTAGCCCTCTAGCTCTCAGTGCGATCTTTGGGCTGGGAACTATAGTTTGCTGATGAAAGCTCAATGAATAAGTTATTGTTTAGGCCTCTACAATTCTAAGATTCATTTTTTGAATGCTTATATGTACATTCACATCGTTGAATGAGGCTTGTAATGAATCTTCACAATTTTCCTGCTTTTCTAAGCGTAATATCTTAGGTGTTTTGTATATCACAGAAGATAACATATAGGTTGATGTGAATAGATTCCTGCAAATCATAGCTAAATAAAATATTGAATTAAATGACCAATCAGTCATATTAATGCTTTCCAATTAACAATGAATTTGAACACCAGAGTGCCCCAATTGATAATGAATTTAAGCACCAGAGTGCCTGAGCTGGCGTAAGTAAAACGCCCAAATAGGTCACATGAGAGCTGCGCCTTAATAAGTTGAATGTTGAGATAGGTCACATCAATATGCCTTTAGTTAGCTAATCATGATTTTGTCATTATCAAGATGAATGCCCAGTAAGTCACGCCTCAGCTAGCAACACATTGCTCTGGTAGATCGCGCCTCAACTAATAATGAATTACCCAGATAGATCGTGCCTCAGATAATAATGAATTTCCCAGATAGGCCATGCCTACAGGTCATGCCTTAGCTAGCAATAGATTGTCTAGGTAAGCTACATCTCAACTAGCAATGAATTTTCTAGGTAGGCCGCGTCCCAGCTAGCAATGAATTGTCTAGGTGAGTCATGCTTCAGCTATCACAAGTTGAGTATTGAAATAGGCTACATGAAAGTTGTGCCTTAATGAGATAGGTCGCATGGGAGCTGAGCCTTAGTTAGCATGCCATGACAACGTATATTTACCAAGTAAGATAATGTATATTTGCTAGATTAACCAGGACAATGTATATTTGCTCGAGCAAGATAATGTATATTTGTCAGGTTGAATGCTCCTTCTGGATTAAAAGGGCGAGAGCTTGCTTCCTACATAATATTCTATTGAAAAAGGGATGCAACTTTAACCCTAAAAAAGAAAATGAAAACTAGCAGTAATAAAACATTTAATGCAAAGATAAATTTATAT
This sequence comes from Saraca asoca, assembly GCA_026873985.1. Taxonomy (NCBI): domain Eukaryota; kingdom Viridiplantae; phylum Streptophyta; class Magnoliopsida; order Fabales; family Fabaceae; genus Saraca; species Saraca asoca. The sequence continues at coordinate 4,963 of JANHAO010019568.1, forward strand.
CTAACTTGTTCAAATAGGAACCATAGTGCTATTGCCAAAGCTGGTATGGTAAAACCTTTGCACTATTTCTTTCAAAGCAATAAATTAACAACTAATTCGGCATTGAAAGCCTAATGTATTGATGATGATGCAAATTAAGAAGGTTTGGAAAGGATGACACAGGCAATTGCCATAACTTTGACAAAGGCTTTTGTTTGTTTCAATCTTGAGCTCGTGAAGATTGAAGGCACGAGCTTGAGATCGTTAGGGATTTGATGGTAGAGATTCTTTTTGGTTATCTCAAACTTCAGTCCCTTTGAAAGTCTTATAGCCATTCCCTCCACTTTCTTGCCTATGTCCGAAGGCTGGTCTTGATTTGAGTTCAATGGGATGCTGGGCCAACTGTCTTTCTAGTGGTCACTTTTTACCATCTTCGATGCTTGTTGGAGCATAACTCTGGATCTTATAGTAATGTTGATCTAATCGAGCCCACCCATCTCTAAATATAAAAGCATTTGAATTGCAGGGTAACTAGCTTCAACCAGCCATGAACTGAGACCATCCACAAAGATGGAAGCTGCTCAGTCCAAATAAAGTAGCTACTGGTTGCAGTGAGGTGTTCACCCTCAGCTTGTAGCAGCTGTTGCACTTTACTATAACGTAGCAGTTAGAGTGGTAGAAGCAGCTTTTTGGAGCACAACTCTGGCTCCCAAATTGACCCAATGGTTAAGATAGACTGGATGAGCAATCTGCAGGTGACATTTTCCAAGCTTCCCAACTGCCTCTTCATGCAAGCCAACAAGCTCTATGCCTTCTATGCCACTGAGTTCTGCATCATTGTATTCTTCCCCAGGTGAGAAGGTCTTCTCTTTCGGCTTTCCAAGTGTAGAGGCCATGGTGTAGCACTTCATGACTAGCGCTACACAGTGCAACATGGCTAGCGGCAAGCACATGCATATTATCAAACCCGGCCTCACTATATGGCCATGTGCACAAGCTTATCATCGAACCTAGTCTTTGCATGGCAGTACGAGCTCGTCATCGAACCTTGCCTCACTACATGGCCGTGTGTGTGACCTCAACATCAAACCCAATCTCTGCATGGCGGTGCAAGCTTGTCATCGAACACAGCCTTACTACATAGCCATGTATGCGAGCTCAACATCATGCTCATATGCCCAAAACCAGCTTGGTGTCAAAAAGAAGCACTCCTAAGGCTCAAAATACAACTCGCTGAAATGTAGACCTGACGTTGGTGAGCCTAAGCTCTTGACGAGCTATCCCAGTGGCAACTCCTACAGCTGCTAGAGGCTTCCACAAGTGAGGAATTTTGGCAAAGGCACTCGACAGTAGACCAAGTTGGTGATAAGTTACTGCTTTGCCTTCAACCAGCTTTAAGTGCAGAACTGGCAAAAATCCTTTCCTACTAGCTGAACAATAGCATGAGGTTGTCTTGAATACTCTTCAGCTTACAAGGATGACTGAAGATGGTTCGGCCAATGGAATGCACTCCGGCTCACTAGGATGACTGAAGAAGGTTTGACTAGTGGAGTCCATGTGACCTAAGGTAAATGGCAGAATAAAAGATGTTACTGGTTGAAAGAAAGTAGCTAATTTGAGTAGCAAATCAAAGCAGTCTGATGTTGAGTGACACATAGGAAATGAGGAGAGGTTAGCTAAAGAGTTTAGTGGTTTGATTATCCAAAAGCTGTTGCAGGACGGTGGTTTATGGTATGTCTTAGGCAGTGACACTGCCAATGAAAAGGAGAGGCTTACAAAACTCTTTGGCACTAAATTGTAGTCCCAAAGGAAGCCTTGGATAAGGGGACCGACATAGGGTAGCCATGATTTAGCAGCAACTAGTATGCTTAGTATCATTACTGGTTAACCACAACTAGTCGTGGGCTCTTACCAAAAGATGGTGCAACAACACATAGTTTGGGAGCACTGCAATAAGCCTTGACTACAAGCATGGACAATTGAACTATTGGTTCACATGTTGGTCTCTGATGAAGACAAGGTCCATCTTAAGTAATAATTGTGATTAACATGAGGGATGAGTCACAATAGTTGGGCAGAAGGACAAGGGTCGTAGCTTGACCACTTTAACTCACAGCAACACCAGCTAAAGGGATAGGTGTTGCAACCCCACCTGATTGCAGGATAGCACCTCAAAATTTCTAGTTGTGATAGACAAATTTCCAAATTGGAGGAGAAAAAGCTTTAACTCTTGTCAATTGTGGACCAACCATAGAAACATTAGTTGGCATACGATAAGTTTTAAGCAGAATGGAGTAATTGGTTCAGTCCTTTGCTACTGAGATTCAAACAGCCTATCTAATGATAGAGCCTTAGAAAAATTTGTAGATCTCAGCTACAATAGTGAGCTTCACCGTGCTTCAGCTACAAGTGATGATTTTCAACAACAGGGCATCGTTGACATGGAAAATGGAGTTGCTAGTCAGTAGTAAACTGAAACAAAAAAGAAGTTGATTGATTGGCTTTGTTCGGATTAGCCATCACGGTTGAATAGGAAATTAACCAGGTTACAAATAAGGCCTTCCTTCTAGCACGAAAATGTTAACGTGTGAATTTGGTTCACCCTAAAATTCAATAGCCAATCAAGTGTTCTTGAAACCCTAACTTGTAGACTAGTAGTATGAGAGAAAGTATGAGAAAAAGATGAAAAGAAATATGGAAAGGAAGAATAGGGAAAACACCAGGAGCCTTTTTTAATGTGGTTTGGCTAAAATTAAATGATATTAATCTCTACGTCCATGATATTTTTATTGAATTGGTAGAATATTTGTGTTTGTACAAGTCTATATTAGGATTTTCTAGAGAGTCACTTTATGTCGATTTTTTTGTTCACCTATCCTCATTCTCCACACAATGATCTTATCCCCCATTTAAAGTTGCTTAGGTGTTACAGTTGTAATCCAAAAAAGGAAAGAATAATTAATTGCAAGTGGATTCCTATTAGTTAATGTTTGCAAATTGACCATGCAAGTTGGTCCCGCAAGTTAGTCCCTGAAAGTTAATATTTGCTAGGGAAGTATGCTAGAGCTTATCTTTAAAGCTAGGAGTTGAGAGCTGAGAATTAGAACTGGGAGTTAAGAGCTGTGAGCTGCAAGCTAGAACTAGGAGGTAGTTGAGACTTGCAAGCTAGAGTTCATCTTTAGAGGCAAAGACTTGATCTAGTGACTTCAATCCTAGGTGATTTGGATCTTTCACTAGTTGGGCTTATCCGTTGGGCTTTTTCTAGCCCATTTGTGTGGTTCCAAAAATACTCACAACAGTATAGGCATACAATAATTTCAAAGAAAACAACTAACGCAATATCAACTATTCAGCAAAGTAATGAGCAATAATGATACAAAATTGAAGTACAAAAAGCAAAAGAGTAATGATAGAAATATTTAAATGTTAAATTATAGTGGTTCCTCCTTGAAAAATTGTTTCCAAGGTGTACATCCACTTCTTAGCTCTCAATTAAGCTCGAATCCACTATAATAAAAAATCCTCCAAGTTTAAACTAGCACTCAAAGAAGTCGATGTAACGATTGCTTAACTACAACTGCAAATCATTTGAGATCTTCACTTGAAGAACAAAAAGAAAAAGCTCAACCACTCTTCTACCTTAGGTAAGGCTACCTTTATGAAACTTAATAGTGTTTGAAATGAATACAAGAGAAATGGTAAGAACTCAATAGTTCAAGATACAAAATTGAAACACTAAAGGATTATATTCACTCAAATTTAGCTCAAATGTAAGAGATGAAGTAAAGAATCGAAGAATAGATGAATTGGATAGTATTTGTCTCTTTGAAGTTAGGTTTTTACACTAAAAAAAAGTATGAAATGAGTATTTATAACAATTGAAAATGTATACTGAAAAACTAGCCGTTATTTGAAAATCTGAATCTGTAATCAAAATTGCAAATTCAAATTTTGAATTTTGATCAAAATCACGATCAAAATTGCAACATTCTGAGTTGAATGCTTTGATTTGAATAAAAAATAGTATAAAGTTTGATTTGAATCACCAAACAAACATTCAGTAAGTCCTAAAATTCTTATGATTAGAATTGCAAAAACTCACTTTTGAAGGCATTGATTCAAATCGTACAAAACTAGTTCAAAATTTGATTCAAATCACCAAAATGTGCAACGTTTCTACCAGACTTCAGATTCTTGCAATCAAAATCATAAAAATAAGTGTAAACTCCTTATTCAAATTGCCAGGCAAAAACACATGCCTTACTTTCGCAATTATAATCACGAAATTAGTTTAATGGCCAAATTCGAATCACAGGCCTAGAGATTTAAAAATAAATTTTACAAATTTATTTTAAAATCAATTAAATCCATTTTAAACCTTATAAAATGATCCAAAAAGTCAATTCCAAGATAAATAAATATGATAAATCAATTAAGAAAATACTAGAATGTTTTTTATATAATTGTTTAATTTTTTAATTAAAACATGAGGCAAACCTTCCAAAATAAAATTTAAAAATTTAAACTAACTCTAATAAATCTAAACCTTTACAAAATTATTGTAAACAAGGCCTAATCTATGTCTTCAATCAAAAGTCTAAAGCCATCCATAAATGATCCACTGAAATTAAACCAAATTAACTTAACCAAACTTATTTGTTGTCATCAAAGTATACTCAATTTATAAAAATAGGGGCCAAGGATAACAGAAACATGCTTCTTGGAAAATAAATTACATCACTCCACAATTATAAAAGGACACCTAATTATGAATTGAATAGTTATAACTACAGTATTATTTTCTATTTAACTTTTAAAAAGAATTCAAACTATGGTTTAATATTTATCTTTTTGCATCATCACATAAATACAAAAGAAAAAGAGAGAGAGAGATAGAGAGAGAGATGATACAAATTTTGTGCAATTATTTGTGAAAGTTGAATGATTGTACTACAAGCAGTATCAATGATAACCAAAAAGATATGTTCAATAATATTGATTAAGACAAATTCCAAAAATCAAAGTCTTCCTCTATTAATGAAACAACTTTTTCAAAGTTGATAACATTTATGTTTGTATTTGGTGTAAACAAAAATTTCTCTCTCAATTAGAAATTATTAGACACGTAAAGTGTTAGAATAAATGAATTCTATTGACTTGATGATTTAAGTACAATCTCTAATTTAATTCTTGAAAAAGAATAAAAGTCCTCTAATTCTTCTCTTCACTTGACTTCAAAGGATGACTTCAAAGAGGCTTGATTTGAAATCAAGTGATGAATGCTTGACTTTGATAGAAGATTTCAAGGAAGTTAATTCTAAGATCAAATGGTGGCTTTAATGGAGGGCTTTGAAGAAGCCTGATCTTGGATTGAAAATTAAACACTTGACTTCAATGGATAACTTTGAAGAGGCATGATCTCAAATCGATGGTTGAACACTTGAATATAATGGAAGGGTTTTGAAGAGGCTTGATCTAGAATCCAAGGTTCAACACCTGACTTTGATGGAAGGCCTTGAAAAATCTCGATTTCGGATCGAAGGTTGAATATTCGACTTCAATAGAGGGCCTCTAAAGAGGCTTGATCTCAAATCAATGGTTGGACACTTGGCTTTGAAGGAGGACTTTGAAGAAACTTGATCTCATATCAAAGGTTGAACACCTGACTTTAATGGAGGGCTTTGAAGAAGCTTGATCTTGGATCAAAGGTTGAATCTTCACAATAACTTTATACTTGTAGAGATTCATGAACTTGAACTTAGTTGAAGTCTTCAACTCAAGACAAATGTTCTTAAATGAAGTTGCAAACCTTAGATACTTGAATCTTTATCAACGAAGTTTTGGGAGTTCTTAAGAGTTTTCCATCTCTCTCTAATAGCTTCTTGTTGTGTAGAATGTGCAAATGAGCTTTTTATTTATAGAGCTATTAGGGGAATGTCTGGGGATAAGCATTCTTATTTTTGTTATTTATCACCTTTTAATTTATTAAAGGATAACTATATAAAAAATTCCCTATTTGTTTAAATGATAAACTTTGACGCATTATAATTTCTTATTTGCCAAGTGACATAATTAATACATAGGTTTAATTTGATTGGTTAACCTATGTTATAATGCAAATATGGTGTGATTTAATTTATTGTTAGAGACTTCTCGGTAGACCTACTTATTTTCCACATAGATAAGTCTTGACAAATAATCTTTTTTAAATTGGCTATAATTTGTGAGGTGAAAATTAAATAAATTAAAATATAATTGTCTACACTTGCATTAAATAAATGCTAAAGATTCAAAAACCCAAGATTGGTTCCCCACAACAAATCCTATCCTCTAAATTCTCAAATCTAATGATTAAAAAATTGTCCATATGTTTAGGGTGTGGATGCCTTGGATATTAATAATGTAGAGTAGTCCTAGCCATAATCAATTATTTAAAAATTAATTATTTACTGTCTAATTATTTATTATCAAATTTGACGGTTAAAAAATTGTCCAAATGTCACAAGTGTGAATGCCATGAATATTAACAGTATATAATAGTCTTAGCCTCTGAATAAAAACCCAACAATAAGGAGAAAAAAAGTAAAGATAGGAACAATAAAAGAGATATATATGGATGATAAAAACAAAATTCAAGCATGATGACAAGATCTTCTTTCCATCCTTTAAACTCATACATTCAATGATTCAAGATATAAAGGAAAGTAAAGTCTTTGAAAAATATAGGATGTCACTTAAATAAAAAAACTCTTCATTCAAGATACAGTGTTGGATGGGACAAATTTGTTAGTTGGTAATTTTGATAGAAATTGAAATTTTTTTATTTAATCTATTTTTTTGGTATTTTAATGATATAATGTTGGAGGAGACAAATTTACTAATTGGTAATTTTGTTAGAAGTTGAAATTTTTTATGCAATCTTTTTTTTTATATATTTTAATCACTTGTGGTTAACAAAAACTAAAATATTATAATTTATAGGTTATGGTTGTTTGTTAAAATAAATAAAAACACTCACACACTATTTTAAATAATAAAACTAAAATATTTGTTGTCCCTAATTTGTAAAATCGCTTTGGAATCCCAGTTTTATCTGGTCGAAGGTAGTGAAATTATGAGACATCTCTGGTTTCATTTCATGAATCTCAACATTGCAGCTCTTCAATCTGCTACTGTGCTAGGGTTTGTAAAGTCTTTGATTTGTGGAAATCCCTAGTTGTACCTTCCTGGAGATGAAAAGCCGAGGTGCCGAACTATTGTATATGCGGCAATCATATTCAAGCAACTTGGAACCTCTAGAGCGTAATTGTGCATGATGGATTCAAGGTGGACCGTGACATTGTAGATCAGTTTTGCTGAAAGTGACTGAGGATGTACATGAGGCAGAAAAGAGGGTGTAGAATGAGCAAGTGTATTTGGACTATGTTGACGGTCCGGTCTTTGATGGGATTATAGGTCGTAAACATTGGAACCCACATCTTTACAATATGCTAAAATTCAGTGTAGATGCAAGATGGACCCATTAATATGCATTATTGGCATTTTTGGACCACAATGCAAAGTGTGAAGTGTTTGAAATGTGGCATGATAATTTTGAGTGTGCTTCTGCAATTGCAATTCAATTATTTGAAATTCTCAAGACATTCTCGATATCTAATAATTTCAAAGGACGAGACATTTAGATTAAGAGTGATTATAAAGTGGCGGTTGAAACCTTGTTAAGAATTTCTAATTACCTTTGAATGATACTATCGGTGATTGATTCAATAAAATTCTTATTTTCTTCCTTGAATGATAGGAAATTATTTTGGTGCTCTAGAAAATGTAACAACACTATATAATGGATTGGATGTATCATTTTGAAATGGATCTAGCCAGATGATTGAAATTCTCTCTAATTTATAATCATTTATTTTTCATGATTCATTTTTTACTAGATAAATAAATGAATATTTTTAAAAAAAAATAAAGAAGAGATGACTTAGGCTGTCCGCAGCGCGGAATGCTTAAGGCCGTTGCTTAACTTAAACAACTTAAGTTAAGCAACTTTCCCACTGTGAGAGAATGAGTTGCTTACACTTCAGCATTGTGAGTGCTTATTAAGCATCCGTTGCTTAACAAAAAAACATAAATAAAAAATTTAAATTAGATATTTTATTATTTTTAATATTTCGTTATTAATTAATTTTTTTATATTTATTTATATTAATTAAGATAAATAATAAAA
>JANHAO010019569.1:0-13173 GCA_026873985.1 Saraca asoca
TCAAACTTACGAATTGCAAGCATTTAATCTATATATTAATGCAAGTGGGAAAGAAAATGCATTAATAATTTAACTCGATCTGGGGGAGGGTTGATGTTTAATTGAAACATGTACCTCAAGATCAAGGATTGACAGCAGCAAGATCACAGAGAGATTTTATTTTTGGAACCAAGTATAGATATTTGGTCATCTAGTTAAAATAATTTTCATATGATGCCAGCTTGAGAACTGATGTACACAATTATCATTCTCAATCAAGATTCAAGATTTTAAATTACAGATTGTATACTGTAATATTATGCATAATATTATTATAAATCATTTTACAACTATAATTAACGAAATAAAGTTAAACACATCCTAAAAATGTGACAAAGACATCATAAAAATTTGAAAAATTACTAATTAATGAAATAATGTTAAAATATGACAAAGACATAAAAAAAAAACTTAACTTGGTTTAAAAGACTCATAAAAATATGACAGATTACTAATTGATGTTGCAGACTTATATAATCACCTATGTTGTCATTAAGCATGGTTAATTAAATGAGCTTTTGAAGAAGAGGAGTTTTATTTTAGAGTGTTGTTAAATCCACGTTAAACACAACGTCGCAAGTCTAACCCTTAAACTTTAAACAAGGTCCAAATTAACTCCTTAAATATTTGAAGAAAACAATAAAAATATTTAGTTTTAATGCTAATTCAATAAAAATGTTGCATATACATATTGTTAGTCATATTTTTTCTTCTATTGGGTACAAAGCTTATATTGAACGTATTGGTAATTTCAATTGTTGTCCAAAATTATATCATTACATTACTCATATTTTGGTGATAAACTAAGACACCTAATTTGAATTATGTGCCTTATAGCTAAAAAAAACAAGTCTTCCAATAAAGTATATGCAATGAATTTATTAGCTTCCAAGTTAAAACTAATAGCCAATTATTGTTTTCACAGTGTCTTTAGATTGTGACTTTTTTGAAGTTTAAGAATGCAATGTTAGGTTTTTAAAGTTTGAAGGGGTAATTCACTACTCAATAAAACTTTAAGAATATAAAATATATTTTTCTCTCATATTTTGAATTCAAGTTTGACCCGTTTATAAAATATGACTTAAAATTTTGTCTAAACATAACCTTTGAACCGAATTAGTCAGTTAAAATCCTAATTTTCAGGACCAAATTCGGATCAAAAATCGAACTACAACACATTTGCCCAGTCCTGCATCAGACGTTTCATAAAATTTTCTAAACTGCCCCTTGGGCAGCTAACTCACTAATAAACAAAAAGTAGGTAATCTTTCAATCATAAGTCTAAGTCCTTTTCTTAAAGATACATCGTATCTGGGACTCTATATTTGTCTGTTTCTTTTTCTTACTTTGATTAAAAGGTATATTGAGGGCTGACTTGGGACAATAACAAATGCTACCATTTGTCTTACATAATGAAGCCATAAAAAAAATGAATTACCTATGCAACTTGCAACATTAACACATCAATGAAAATTAAAAGGAGATAATAATTGTTCCCAGCTGTTATATCATTAAACCACAATAATTTTTTTAAAATTGAGTTATATTTTATTGATTAGAATCTTGAAAAAAGTGAACACCGGGAAAAAAATTGCAAACACTTTGTGTTGCCTTCCCAGAATTGGCTTTTGATTTGGAGTTGAGGAAATTATTTAAGGATAAGATGGTAAAGAAATTTGGTTACTTCCTTAAAAAAAATCCTTAATTGGCCTTGAAGTCCCCTAGCTTCTACCTGTTGGAGTCTCTTTTAAGTCTCCACTAATCAAAGTCCTTGTAACTTTCATTGGATCGAAATCCCTGGGGGCCGACTATAATTGTCTCCACAAAAGTGCCCTAACAGATACGATTCTCACTAATTTTTTTTGCTTTATTTTATATTTTCGTCGAAGAATGCAAGATTCTTCTATTAAAATATTATTTGCTTTCCATTTTTCTGCTTTATTGTTAAGTTAGATTAAGAAGCCCTTTCCTTCGATAGATGTAAGAATTTTTTTATGGTCGTAACAAGGACAAGAATTTTTTTTTTTCATGATAAAAGTAATAAATTACTTGATAAATATACACAATATTTTATGTTCAAACTCAAGATATTAGACAAGAACGTTTAAAAACAATATTAAATGTTATAGCATCATTAAAAATGTCAGTAGCAAGCACGCACTTTGTTTATAAATATTGTGAGTTTTGTTGTTATGTTAAGAGTATAATTTGAGAGACAACAGAACGGGAAAAAAATCATATAATCTACATTTTCGTTTTCCCTTAAACTTATTTTATTACTCTGTGAATGTCGCTAATACTAATCCAAATCCTATAAGAAACCAATTGGGAAAAGTCTTATTTAATTTTCTGCAGGAAGTAGATAATAATAAGACCCAATATAAGTTGCCATCCGAGGATTATGATGTTATGATCAAACTTACGAATTGCAAGCATTTAATCTCTATATTAATGCAAGGGGGAAAGAAAATGCATTAATAATTTTACTCGATCTGGGGTAGGGCTGATGTTTAGTTGAAACCATCATGTACCTCAAGACTAAGGATTGACAGCAGCAAGATCACACAAAGATTTTATTTTTGGAACCAAGTAGAAATATTTGGTCATTTAATTACACATATTTGGCCAATTGTTGAAAATGATTGCGCCAACTGACAGAAATAAGCTTTGTAGTTTAGGAAAATAAGCGTTGTAGTAGCAAATGTAAGTGAATTATATCATATCTTGTGCAGGCTGTTGGAAAAATTTAAAGAGCAAGTGTGTTGACAAAATTATAGAAGTAAAAATAATAAAACATAAATATATATCATGATTTCACTTTTTGGGGGAAAAAGTGGCAGAGAAATTTTACTGTGAAAACCAAGAGAGAAAATACAAGTGATTTGATCACTCTCAAACCAATGCTTCATATCTTATTGTAAATATTATACTCTTCACTTTTCATAATTTCACAAAAAAAAATGAATAAATTGTGGAAATTCAAATAACTCACACAAGGAATTATAAATATAAAACTCTTCCTCTCTCCCTCCAATCAAACCTTGTAATAAAGTGTATATATATATATATATATATATATAAAAGCCACAATCCTTATTAAAGAATAACTTTAAATTTGTCACAATAGGAACTAATAGGATATATCCAACTTGACCACAATCATATCTAGCCAAAATTTAAACTTGAATAAAATAAATATATAGTGTAAAAAATTATCAATATTTCTCAAAATAGAATTTGAGTTAAAATGCAACACAGATGGATACAATAAAAATGCTGCCTTACATGTACTGTACACATGCCATAATGTCATAGTCTGACACCTCAATTATCAGAACATGTGGCTTTTGGTCTATTCACTTAACACTTATTCACTTAGTACTTAAAAACAAAGCAACCAACCAATCATGCACTACTTTAGTTTTGAAAATTACGACCAACACCCACAATTTATATTATATTGAGGAAACCATAAACAACTAGCTAATGTGTAATGGCAACCAAGTCATTCGTATTGGTAAACATGATGTGTTTATGCAATTTAAATACATGTGAATAATTGTGGCCAAAAGTGAGTAAATTTTGTGAGATAATATTTTAATTGAAGAAGAGATATTTCTTTTATTTGTGTAAAAGCTTCATTATAAACTTTTGAGTGCGTAGGAGAGGCACTAGACCACACACTAGGTCCCATAGACTAATGCCTCAAAGTCCAATATGAGTGTGTAGTCTGGTACCTCCTCTACATACTTGAGAGTCTATAACAAAGCTTTTACATAGTGTTTCAATGCCCACCTGAGTCATCAGACACCACCTAAGAAGCATTTTAAGCCAAAATCCTAATGACACAAGTAAATATATATATATTTTTGAGTTGATATAAAGACTTTTCTCCTAGTTTAGAAGGTTTTTAAGATTCCATAATACATCAACATAAAGATAAAAATACAAGGATCATAATCATATATTTATCTACTCACATTAGACAAGTTACTTTTGTCAAAATTATATAAACGTACTTAAAATGAGGAAAAATAAGAAAAATGATCTGTAGTGCATTTTTTTTTCAAATTTACGTAACATAATTTTCTCTTTATAGTTAAATTTTATGCCAAATTTTGTTCAAATCTAAGCATATTTGCTTACCAAATTTGACCACAAATCCCGATTTATGACAGATAGGCATATAATGTTCCTGCACATATTGTATTGATACAACCATAAAAAATATATGTCAGTATGCATTTTATGTTTGTTGTAATTATTTCTTTACGTTGATTTAGTTATATAATTACAAGCAATTGAACCCCATTATATCATTGTGATTTATTTATTTATTTTTTTAGAAAAGTTGTGATTTCTTTTCTAATTTAGGATTATCCCTTTATTTTACATAGATAATATTTATAATTAATATTTTATAAATGTTACGTTATCATTCTTATATCCTATATTTTTGGTAAAAATGGATATATTTAGGGTATTGTTTAAGGTCAGCATATTCATATATTAAACGTTCAGACTTGTCTCGGATACATTGGGTTGGTTTCTCTTGCTGTAGAATAAACCTTAATTTTGAGGAATTCTCTCAATTTTTTATGATGAATTTAAAATTACATGCCAAATTAATATATTACAAGTGAAGCTTTTGAGAATAGGAATTAAGCAACAAATCATGGAGATTGCTGTGATGGTTGAACAAAAATATGTACTGACCATAAATTAAATTTGTCCTTTTAGGGAGTAAACGCCAGGGCTTTGGTTCTGTAATTCAAAACCTAACACCACGTTAAGCAACTTTAGGAATTCATGCATGTTTACTGCTCAACACGCCAAATGTTCACCGTTTGCGTTCACCTCCAATTTTGCTGAGTAATGGTGACAAAATCTTACGAATTAAAAACTCCAGTTAATGCATGCATGAAATTAGAATATGATTATGATCATATGCAGCAAGAAATCTAATATTATCTTCTTAAGATATCAAAGATGAAGTTACGAAGCTTTTGCACTTTTCCATGGGTTTGTTTATTTTGTCAGAAAATATTTTTCATATAAGAAATCTTTTATTTACTTGTATTTATAGTTATAAAATATTATGATCAGAGTTATGTGTATTTTTATGTGGGTACATGCCCTCACTGACGTTCATAAAATCTCACGTGTTATAATGCATGTCATTTAAAACGCCACTACTGATTTTCAAATTTCACTTCCACTGAAATATTGAAATAAGTATTTTTTTAATTATTACAATGAAGCTCAAATCTGGTTAAAAATTCATAAAAATTCAATGTTTTTTATTGGATTTAGTTAGATCACTTTTAGTCCCCCTATTTGGTTATAATTATTGAAAAAAAATCAATTAAAATAATATAATAAATTCATTCAAAACTAATGCGGTTATAATCATTGAAAAATATTGCTAATTAAAACATCATAATAAATTAATTCAAAACTAATAAGACCTTATAAAATTACTTGCATGAATTTTGATTTTTTTTTTATATAAAAACCAAGTCAAGAAGTTTTAACAATTACTTAACCTTATTTTTATATGTGACTACATGCATTGAGAATGATATATGTTAGATTTTTCATGATAAATTGGTTATATGATGATTTTAAATACAAAATGATGTTAGGGACAACTTATATTTTTTTTAAAAAAATATAATACTTACAATTTGAGCTATATTATAATTTAAAATTATATATTAATTTGTCATGACCCAAACTCCTGATCATGACCGGTGTAAATATAAATTCTTGATTGATAATCACCAGCCTTTAACCTATCTTTATTAATCATTTCTATTCATACTTATTTTAATATATATTTCCTACTCTTATATACTAAACTGAAATGATTAATTGGGCAAACTTATAGAGGAAGAGAAATAATATTGATATATAAACATGTTTTTATAATGTAGAGAGCGTTAGAATTGCCCAATCATGGTGTATGCCTATTTAAACTTTTATTCAACAAAATCTCAACAAGTATGTAGTAGATATACTCTCTAAAGACTCTTTATTGCAGTGGTTTTTACATCAATAGCCACTTCCATGAAGTTATCTCTCATCCTTACTTTTTATAGGTGGGTTAATAACCATTTTTTGAGAATCTAAAAAATAATCCACAAAAGAGTGAGTTTGGAACTTAGTGAGATAAATCCGTACCTAAATTATGAATTCATTAACTTTTAACCAAACACATAAACATTAGGTTTTTAGAAAGCGCAACTCATACCAGAATTAACAATACATCATAAAGACTTAGGGGATCAACCTCTAAGTAATATCACAATACATTTTAAATTGTCATACTATAAAGAATCATGATTTTCTCATGACCACAAGCCATTCTCATCAATCATTATATATTTGGGTTACAATATTATATTACTTTCTGGCATTTCACTAGACTTAGTTATCACATGAATTTATATCACATTATCTTATCACTTTAAATCTTCCTCTAGAACTTCTTAGAATAATAGTTATAAATCATATTATTCACACAGTTTCAAGTTGTTAATAACCAAGTCAAATATTCAAGTTATATTTTATTACATTTCATTGTATTTGAATAATAATTCCAACAGGCAACATAATAAAGAAAAGCAATGTAAACCTCTTTGTTACTTTGGTCTAGCCATAACCTGCACAAATCTCATCTTATTTGTCTAGCACTAGCCTTACACCCCTCTGCCATTTGGAATGCCTAGATTTAGGATCCGATTCATTATTTCCTCCTATATCCCATCATTCTCATATCATTCATAACATTGTATCTCATACCATGTCTTATTTATATAAACAAGCTTTACACAATATAATCATTTATAATGATTGTAATGTCAACAACGATCATCACATACTTTTCAATATCTTGTATATGTTATCAAACTTTATACCATAATACCACTCATAATAATTGCATTTCCACAATCACTGTCATTCATCCATGCCATCCCATCTTTCATGGAGAATTTTCAAGTATCTTAATAGCATCATTTTCATCACATTATCACATCATCTATCATTTACATATATTTTATAACATATTTATCACATATGTCACATATCATTGTCATTATATATCACAGGCCGGTTCTTAAAGAATATTCAAACTTTGACCTCAATCATACTTATATAGGTCTTGTTACTACAACAAGTATCATGATCATTTTTCTATTATCCACATATGAACCATCATTTCATCACTGTTTCAAACTCATGTTCTCTATCACACTATCTTTATAACTATCCACATTGCTTTCATAACATTTGTGTATGGACAATTACTATTAACTTGGAAATTTCTCATTCAAGACCTCTCATATGTTTTATTCAACATAATTATATCTAATGTAAGTTTAGACCTAAAGAAATAAAATAGTTTTTAAAGAGAAAGAAGTTTGAATTGAAAAGAGTGGAAAAATTCTGGAGGTGTGATCAAAATTGGGTTTAATATTCAAGCAAAATTGCGATTAGACTTGCCAAAGAAATTCAAGTAGAATTAAGGAAATTTAGTTGAAAATGCGAGTCTTCTAGTCAAAATTTGGAAACTTTCAGGAAGTCCAAACTCAAACACGATCCAAATTGTGATCAAAATAAAAACAATAAAGTAGGAAATATTGATTCAAATCATACAAATTTAGTTCAAAATTTGAGTCAAATTGTAAAAGCAAAAGTGTTCGATTTTTGCGAGCTTGATCACAGGTTTAGTTCAAAAAGTTGCGATTCGACTTACACAAGCCAATTTTGTGTGAAAACAAAAAAATAGGGGAAGTAACTTTATGTTTGACCTTTTACTGTAAATTCTTAGTTCAACATGTTTTGAAAGTTTAAATAAGTTTATAACTTAGCTATTTCCACAGCAAACTAAACAACATCTCAACAAATCCATTCAACTTCAAATTTAGTTACACAATCACTAAAAGCTTATCTTGTCCAACTGTAACAACTAATCAACAAAGCATAAGCAAAACCACATCATAATTCACAAGAAAGTTAAGGATTACTCACCATAACAAGTGGAAACTAACAAATCAAATAAATCTAACAAAGATCTTTAATATTCTTCAAGAACACAAAAGAAGAGCTTATTAGCTTTCAAATTTCCCAAGGAGTTTTCCTCTTTGACTAATAATATATGATTAGATTATGATTCCATTTAACATAAACAAGCTATATATAATAGATTTAAGTTCTAAGACACCAAAAAAATTAGATTGATTCATGGGTTGAATAACGATCGAATACTGACAATAGATTTCAAAAATTCATAACTTAACTTTTACTCCATGAATCAACAAGATTTTGATGTTAAATTGAAGAGGAAGGAGAGAGGAATCAACTACAAAAATACAAGAAATTTACTTGGAAGTATGGAGGATTACTTGAAGAGAGAAAAAGAGATTGTAGGGAAAGAGTATGAACATGGAGAAGGACATGAAAGGTTGTGTGAAGCAACCAGGAATGAGCTTAAAAGGAGAGGGCAACCGCTTCTTTAGGGGCAAAAATGGAAAAAGGAAATTGATTAACTTCTTTTGACTTTTTCCTTAACAAGTTTTGTAGTTTTTTTTTTTGTTTGGTGACTTTGCCAACCTCTTCAATTAAAGTCAAAACTGACATGCTCACCAATTGCTAGCAGCCATTAACGACTACAAGTTTACACTTCTGGCCACCTGTAGCCCTAATTTTGATCTTTTTGAATATTTTTAGAATATTAAATTTTGAAAACACAAATTTTGCTCATGAGCATCTGAATTGATAACTTTCACTTTCTAAAAATTCCTATTTTTCATAAAATTTGTTTTCATTATGTTTGAGCTCTTCATATCCCAAAATTAATAATTTCAAAATCTCAAACTTTTCAAAGTTATTCTTTACAGATTTTTCTGAAAAGCCATTTTTGTTGTCAAAATTCATTAGAAAATTTGGGATGTTACATAATTATAATAATATGATATAATTTATATATTTTAATTATGTATTTGACTATTTCCACTTATCTCTAGATCCTGATTTGTCATTGCCACTATGATACTACTATTGTCATGCCCCAATCCACAAAATATGACTAGCATAGAAGGTCACTGTTAGGAAATTGCCTATAAGCCTGAGTAATGGTGGCAAAATCTTATGAATTAAAAACTCAATTTACATTGATACTTGACCAAATACACATACCAAATTCTAACAAAAATCCAGTAAAGTTTCCTTTATTTTCTGGACACCTAGGCACAAGGGCTATACAACAACAAATAAGGGCTATATGCCCACCACAATCTGTGCAACAATACTAAAATAACACCAACCTAGACAACACAAATCTACATCCTACTGGTTACTCAACAATCAAAATAAATGCTTACACAATTCTACCAACTATCAAGGTTTTTCACTATTATTATACCTTTAATTTTTGTAGAAGGTGATCTATTTGATTAGTGAGTAGATCCTAAACCAGTGTGAGGTAAAGGAATGATAAGTGTATCGTCAGGCTCTGAAAGATATTGAGAAAAAAGAGTGAGTTTTATAGAAACTCAGTGAGTAAATAATCCCATAGAAAACCAAAACTTGGTTTATAAATTGATATTCAAAGTCCACAAGACAAAATATATATAGCCTTGAAAATAAGCTAACTCGCTTAAGCGTCAAAATCTCACAATAAGTTTGGAAGCTTCAACCATCAAGAAAGTTCAATTATTAAAAATATGACATATAATAGCATAAAAATTAGTAACAAAGTATGCTACTATGAAAATATCCATCATGGTGTAAACATAAAAGAAATTTGATAAAGCTTTCTAAAATATATTAATAGTTATGTAGCAAAATAATCAACTAGAATACTGAAGGAAAATTCCTAGAGATAACCATAACATCATAACATTGTGAACATCATAAACATCACCATACTCCATCCAATATGCATGTCGAATATTCATATATTTGACAGCTCCTCCATATTATGGCAATTCAATACACATATTGAATATTCATATATCTGATAGCTCCTCCCTAGTTACACCTTCACCATTTCTAGTCACAAGTGCACTTAAGGCTTCCAATGAATTTACAATGTATATAGGACTTCAATTTAATTAATCATTATAAAATGCGTAAGTATGCTAAATCACTTTTATATTTACTCATCATATAGCAAAAATGAAATTGCAAGTTCTCATAACACAAATTAAGATAAAATACATCACTTCATCACAACAAATCATTTTCATATGTATATACATAACATACAGTTAAGCTTTCGAAGCAAGTCAACATGGAAAAATCCCATTATTCATAAATCATAATAATCTATATCATAAAATTATTTCATATAGCAAATGGGATTTATCAAAAGAGTAGGATTATTTACTCACCTTAGAGATTCCTTAGAAGCTAGATTAACTAACTTGGAAAATTGAGTCACTCAACTTAATTAGGTTTAATCAACATTAAAATTAATACTAGAACTTAAATTTAAGGTTTTCTAACTAAGTACACCTATTTACACTAAAATTGAACTTCAATATCTTGGAACTAACTACTTGGATTTTTTAAGGTCTTCTAACTAAGTAGCGAAACCAACTACTTGGATTTTTTAGCTGAAACTACAAAAATTTGATATTGGTGTACTTGATCCTTCAATAGGAATATTACTGAAGTAAGACAATAAGAAAAATTTCAATTTTTTTTTAGCTTGAAGGTAATGGTTTCAAACTAAACTATCTTGGAAACTTGATTTAGAGTTGATATAAAATAAATTTTTTATTTTTGGAATACTCATTGGTAAGGGAGGAAGTTATGGGTAGCTCAGCTCGCATCGGAGTTCCGCCAGGAGGCTGATCCAAGCTCAACTGTGCAGTGCCGAAGGAAGGAAAAAAAATTGCTGAGCTGACTGAAGAGAAAAGGGAGTGCTGAAGGGAAGACAGGAAGGTGACCAGCAGTGGTTGGATGTGGCTGAATGGTGGCAACAAGCTAATGAAGAGAGGATTGGAGCAAGGGATGAAGAAGACACATGGGAGGTGGCTTCAGGCAAGAGAGAAATTGAGAACATTAAGAAGAAAGCTAGCTGGAAAATAATATAACATAAAAAAATGGGACAATTTACATTTTGACCCTGTTGACTCAATAGCATTTTCAAAAAGGCCGTCTTGGAAAAAAGAGAAATTATGTTAAAGCCCTAGCAAACAATTAAGAAATTTCACTTCAGTTCCTCTGGCATATTTTCTATTTTTCTTATGATTATTATTTTTAAGGTTCTAGCCCTTTGCTTAGCTCCTTACCTAAAATTCTTGGAATGAATTTTCCCACAAAATTGGCATGGAGCTAAAGTAAATTGACTAGCACTATATCCCTCAGGAAGACAATAACTAGAGATAGTAGCACCTGTGGACCTTCTATCCTAAGCATCTGCACCTGAATGTTGTGAAGATATGGGTACCTTAGGTCTCCAAGAGGAAGGTGTACTAGAAGTTGTAAATGTCTATCCTCTGAAACCACTACTAGGGCCTTGAAATCTAGATCTCTTTCTTGAACTGCCTGCAGCTTTTCTTGCTTCTTTCCTCTCCATAGACCTTACTTCTAGTTCAATTGACCAGTTATATACTTGTTCATATGTAGTGCCCTTAGTAACTTGTATAACATTAAAATACCAATCATTAGGCCTACTAACAAATTTCCAGGCTTTGTCATATTTTGTAGAGATCATATAGCTGGTGAATTAGAAAAGATGGAGGAATTAAGCAACATACTTTGAAACTATTAATCCCCTATTTAAGATATTGAAATTCCTATAGTTTGGCATAACGTTGTCCTTAAGGTAAAAACCATTGCAGAAAGGCTATGTGGAACATTTTCTAGGTATTGGCCCATCTCCCGTGGACCTATGACTTTCCCAGCCTCAATACCAAGCGGTTGCCAAACCATCTAGTTGGAACTCAACCAATTGTATGCATATATCCTCTGAACAACCAAAAACTCGCCACAACTGATCAATTTGACTTAAAAATTCAAAAGGATCCAAGGCTAACTTGATACTTGAATATCTAGAAGGCTTGAGCTTTTGAAATTCTCTTAGATAATTTTGAGAGTCCATGGTAGCTAGAGTGGTAGGAGGTGGAGGGGGTGGAGGCATCTGAATTTCTGACCTTTTTTCTTTTCTTTGCACTCCAAGATAAGTCAATATATCCACAAATTTATGACTCTCTTTAAGTTTGTAGCCCATGCTAGGGCATCTAAAGTAGAAAGGTAGCTAAAGCTTTAGATGTGGAAGGAGCCTGTGATTCAGATTAAGGAATTTTTGGCTACACTTCTGCTCATGCAACCTTGCCTCGACCTCCAACACAGCCTCGGCCCCTAGATCTACCCTAGCCTTGAGGTAATGGTGTAAAAGAGAATGATTCATGGAATGCTCTTTTGGATGCTTCTTCCATTTGGCATCCAAGGTTAACCATAGATCGAGTTCTAGGTGGCATTTTTCCTATTATCAAATAGAAAGATTTGTTTAGGCAAGATTAAAACACACTGATACATGAAGATTAAAAGATTTAGGTAATGTCAAGATTTTCAACATATTCATGGTGTGGGCATTAATATATCTTTATTCATGTGTCATGCTTTTGTGCACAATAACATTTCGATATGCCTATCCCATCTTGGCAGTTGGAGACCCCCTATCATGCACCTAAACCTAGACTATGCTTTGATACTAACATTGTCATGCCTCGATCCCCAAAACATGACTAGTGTAGAAGGCCACCATTAGAAAACCCCTTACAAACCTCATAACGCAACATCTTTACTAAATAACATTGCATGCGAAAAATTGATTTAGATTGATACTGGTGTTCAAATTCCGTAAGTGCACGGTGTACCTGTAGCTAGTACTAGTAAATATGAGTCGATCTCATAGGGAAGTTATATCAATTACTAGAATCTTTACAACTCAACTATCCAAATTAATTGAGAGAAAAAGAAAGCAATAAAGAACAAAAAAGAAAGAAATAAAGAAGAAAATTAGAAAAGAAATTAATAAAGAAATAAAAGAAACAAATAAAGAAATAAAGAATTAAAGAAGCAATAATAATTAATTAAAGGAAAGGACTCAGATGTAAA
>JANHAO010019570.1:0-13173 GCA_026873985.1 Saraca asoca
AAGATGAATATTCAACCTTTATTATCCAAATCCATAGACCGTTTAGTCATAGATGCAATAGAGCCCAATCAAATTGACTCTAGGGCACTTATATACGACTAACAAATGGTGCTATACGATGGTCGTGAAAGGTGATAATGGATGGTAATTAACGACGGTAAGTAGTGATTAACGGTAGTAAGTGATGATCAATGACAAAAGGTGGTTATAGGCTATGGTCAATGGAGATTGGTAGTGGTGGGTGGTGACCAATAGTTATGGGTGGTAGTCGATAGGCAGTGGTGATACTGGTGAGTTGTGGGTGATAGATAATAATGATGTTAATTAATAATGATGAGTCATGGTGGACGATGGTTAATGACGACAGGTGATAGTCAACAACGATGAGTGGTAACAAGTTGAGGTGATAAGATATTAATGGAATGATGGGGAAAACAATATTTTTTATATTACTAAAATATTTTCATTTTATGAGAATGGAAGATACCCACCTCCCTCGTGAGAATATTCAATGGGAATATTAGGTTAAAAATATTCCTAAGAATATTGATATTTCTGAATAAATTTTTCTAAATTTTGAACTAAATATGAGAATCTAATATTTTCTTAAAATATTTTCAGAAATGTAAAGAAGATTTCATGAACTAAATGCTATCAAAGAAATATACAATATTTTATCCATAAAACTAACATGACTAAGGTTAATATGAATAAATTTAAATTTTATTATTATAAATTTTAGATAATTAACTATTAGTAGGGTTGAAAGAATTGTTGAGTTAATTCAAATTATCGGTTAATTTTATCAATCATACTGAAAATAAAAGGAGTGCTACTACTTACATAAATTTTTGTGAGAAAGATGGATCATATAAATAAGTGTGCAACTCATTATTTTTTCATAAAATGAAAATATTACGAGTTGATTTTATTTTATGACTAAATTTTTTCTTAAACGAAACACTAGTTTTATAATTTAGAAATTAAGTTTGTATCAATTTTTCATCAGATAGTTTTCAACATCAAATTTATCTTTTATCAATGTAAAAATATTTAAATTTAATCTCAAAAAAATTTATATAAATTTTGTGTGATATAAATATATCATATTAAATATTTTTATATTAATGAAAGTAAGAAACTAAATCGAAACAAAATAATTTGAAAAATGGAATTGATACTAACCAACTATTATTGAGAATTAAAAGAGGGTATTTAATAATTATAAAAAGGGAGTTCATTACTTTATTATTCATTTTCTTTACAAAAATTTGCAACTTTGCATGGCGGCATCAAATTTCCAGTTCCCAACCAAAGCCGAGAAACGAGCCGTTAGAGCCGCGCAAGGAAATTTATTAAATTTTGATTTTTACTTCAAAGGAAGCATTTTTATCTCATTAGCTATGTAAAATCAAAATTTTGAAATTCGAAATGAAATTGTTATGAGTCCAAATTTCAGAATTTTAAAAAAATAAAAAATTCATAATCTAAAAAAAAAGAAAATAATTAAAAAGATGAAATTATTTGAAAATGGATCAAAGGAGCAGTGAATTTAGGAAACTCTTAAAAAATATGATATAAAAATTAAGATTTTGAAATTTGAAATGAATGAATAATGCAAACGTGATTAAAACGTTGGAAGAGAGAGAAAGTAATGGTGGTCAAGAAAAATTAAAAAAAAAAAAGAGATAACCACTTGTAATATTATAAAATAGATGGATTATTCTATGAGCACAATTTTGGAAAGAGATTTATTAAAATAAATAGATTTTGTGTTAAACTTGATTAAATGGAATACAATGGAATAAAAATAGAAATGTGAATGAAATAATAATTTTATAATTATGTTTAGTATGATAAAAAATATGATGTATATTTTATTTTATTTTTGTATTTGATATAATAAAATATTACATGAATATAATGAAAAAAAAAGACAATTAACTACTCTTGTAGCTAGAAAAACAATAAAGACATGCAAAGCTTAAAAAATATCCCACGAAATAGAGTGTCTATTTTATTTTATTCTTATATTTGATAACAAAATATTATATGAATATAATAAAAAATCAACTACAATAATATTCTTATAACTAAAAAAAAATTCTATCAAAAAATAATAAATAGCTTCAAAAATCTCCCACATTTGATGAAAATATGACATTAGTTTGTCATGTTACCCTTTCTTTATAATTTTAATTATTCTTGTATATTAATAAATTATAATTAATTAATTTTATTTTATTAAATAATTTTATATAATAAATAGTATTTATTTTATAAATAATATAAAAGAATCTTATTTTAAAATCTATTTATAACATATAACTATTAAAATATTTTTATAATAAAAATATTAAAAAATGATAATATTTTATTATCTATTAATATAAAAATAATTTTTAAATAAATAAAAATATAAACTAAAAATATAAAAAAATTATTTCATAAATAATGGAATAATCCATTGTGTTGCTATAATAATATTCACAGAAAAATAACATATCCATTTTATAACATTTATTAAATAATTTTTTTATCTACTTTCATTTCATTTCATCCCATAGTCACTAACACTATTTTCTTACTTAAGTGAATATTTTCTCCAGAAAAAAAAAAAACGTACAAAGCAACAATTTCACTCAACGGGAGTCACTGTCCCAATTTCTTCCGAAATTTCTCCCATTTTGTCATCCAAGTTCCCATCTTTCACTCTTTTTCACCTTTGCTTTGAAGAATCTTCACCGTCTGTAACTTCAGAGGCACCCCATTGTGCTATTTCTGTCTCTAATGTAAATATCATTTTCCAAGCTTCTGAAAATATCTCTCTTAAACCTCAATGTTATTCAACTTCCATGGAGGATTTTCTCAGACTCTCCTTCACCTCACCTGAAGTTCATAGTCAATCCTTCAATCGCCAATTTGTCAGTGTTTCTAAGTTTCCATCTTTTCTCTTTTCTTATCTTCTTTGAGTTAATGGGTTTCATGGATTATTGCCCACTTGGAAAAATCTAAGCTTTAATTGGTATTGGGGTTTCTGAATTCGTCGAAATAAACAGTATTTTGTTGTGGTCTTTTCGTTGCTGATTCGGATAAAGGATTTGAGGTAATATTTACTAGATCTTCATTTCCTATTTTAGCTCAATGAATTGTTTCCTAGATGAGGCTGTGGAATTCTATTTCTGGTTGCTTCAAAAGCTTACTATTTTAAACATTATTTGCTTGATTAATTCAACTTTCACTTAGCTCCTAAAAGACTAGAACAGGGCCGGGTGAGGAAGGAAGCAGCTGCAGCTATGGGCTTTTTTAATAATTGAGATCTGGTTTATTTCAAATTTGTATATCTACTTCCCATTTTTCCAAGAGATTCAGAGAGAGTTTCTTCTTCTTCTTCTTCTTGGTGTTAAACCATTTGCATTTGTGGGGGATACTGAGTTTTTGTTGTTGAAACTTGAAAGACATTATAGTTGAATGAATATTTTCCGGTGTGGGCTAATAGAAATTGTAATGCCTAACCTTAAGGAGAATTAAGACTAAGTTTGATTCTTCTTTTTTCTCGCCGGAAAAATTTACTACCTCTCTTAAAACTATGTTAGAGAATCTGATTATTCTTGCAAAAGGAATGCTGCGCTTACCCTTAAACGAAGCAAACCGAGATATGGTGTTTAATTGCATTAAATATTTACTGCACCATCCTATTTATGTCTAATTTAGTGTTGATTAGAAGGGAGTGGTTGCCTTCCTAGTAAAGACATTGGAATGTACAATTGATGGTCTGTAAACATGTTTTTTCTCTGTCTGATGGTCTGCCTGATCTGAATTTATAGTTCATAAATAAGTAGTTAGTTAATTCTTTTTTGTAGAAGATATAGTTTAAAATTGACTCAGATGCATTTGGGTTTCCCTTTACGATGCTTATTTGACTTAAAGCAGGTAAAGCTTTGCTAAGCGGTTTGCCTAACTATTCTGTCACTATTATTCTTGTCTCAGACGCGAGGTACTTGCATTTGAGGCTGTCACAGGCATACGCCCAAATATTTGACATCAAAGTGCAGCAGTTGGTGATTACGTGAATTTTTGAAAGACATGTGGTCAGTCTGCTTTCAGCTGAAATGAAGAGCGAGGTTCTCATGTTATTTTCTGCATTATACAAAATGTTTGTTGTGTCTCATCAATTTTCCCATTTTATGTTGGTGTTTATGTTTGCATTATCCACAATGTTTGTTGTGTTTCATCAATTTAATGGGCTCTATTGCATGTGACTGTAATGGTTGACTGACATCAATTTTATGTTAAGCACATGAATACCTTATTCCTTCTAAATTTGGGTTATGACCGACTTCTTCTTGTTATCAAAATTGAAAGAGTTGTGAAGTTTCCTTTCAGCTTGCTATTATAAATCTCATAAGATAAAATCAATTTATTATCAGTCTTAGTCTTTATTTTCCCTTTTGAAAAACTCTACTACTGACTGTACCATTCAGACTGCACTTCCTATTTCGTACTTCACTCACTGTGGTGTATGTTTAGCTGAGAGTTCCCTGCTGTAGCTTTTCTCATTACAGGTGTCTGTCATTTGGTCCAACTGGATGTAGGGTAATTTAATTTGTGTGATGAAGTTGTTTGATTGGGGTTTTGATGGAGAGTACCTGAGTGTGATGACCGATAGGCTAAGTAACACTGATATTGATATGCATATTGTATCAATACGATATGAATATACTGTAAATTTTCAGAAATTCAGGATATGGATATGGTAAGAATATTTTAAATAAGATGTTTTAAATATATTACATGTATAAAAATTCAATGCAATTAATCATCAATCCGCTTCAAATTTTCAAAAGTGTTAATTAAAAATGCCTTTGTAGATATATTAACACAAATAATTAAGATTCCATTTAATTTCAAACATAAGAAAGTAAGTTTATAAATCAATAACAAAAGATACATGGTGTCAAGTATTTGACTGTATCGGATATAGGTACTTGATGAAAAATGAAGTATTGGTACTTCATAGTGATGGGCATTTCTGGAGCAGAGGTTGAGGAGAGGCATAATTAACATTTTCAAGCAAACATATGGAACGCTATCCAAAGTTCATAAACTTTTAGATCTTTGTATCCTATGATGAAGAAAACTTCTATCAATTCTATGCTTGTCTACTGTCTCGGTGATCAGTTTTAGTCTCTTCCTGGTTTCCAGATTTGACTATCAACATTTACTTATTCTTGCATGTACTATAGCTAAGCTGAATAAAGCTTCTGTGGATTTGCAGAGCACACAAGAAGTACAGACCTCAACTCAAGCTTCTGCTTCTCATGAGTCCCAAAGTGACCAACCGAACAATCATACAACTGATGCACCTCTTACTGACTCAGCTTCGGTATCTGCTTCCAGCAACAGTAGCAAAAAAGTTTCCCGCCAGGATATTGAGCTTGTGAGGCAACCAATTGTCACATTTGCCTAATTGTGTGCTTTTCCATTTGCTTTCTTTTGCTTCACATATGTGATTTCTGCTGGCTATTCTACAGAAGCTAGTCTGGACTAATCTGTTTCATTTCCTTGTGGATTAATTATTCAAACAATCTTTTGTAGGTCCAGAACTTAATCGAAAGGTGCCTACAATTATATATGAATAAAGATGAAGTGGTTAAGACACTATTGACTCGAGCAAGGATAGATCCTGGATTTACAACTCTGGGTAGGCATCTTGAAGTATCTATCATGACACTATGTTGCATTTTAATAATAATATCTAATGTGTCAGTTGTTCACAGATATTGTTTTTAACCTTATATAATGATTTTCCAATTCTGACATCCAGTAGGTTCTCTGACGAGTTGATGTAGAAATCAACTTGATTTAAAAACAAACGCTTTTTTGATTATAAAAAACGGGTGTGATTGTTTTTTTTTTAATCTTCCATTACCATGTGTCCAAGAACATGCATGTGTACACTTGTCTCCTATTGGTTTCTGATTTAAGCTTTTTGTTGATCCAGTATGGCAGAAGTTAGAGGAAGAGAATGCTGATTTCTTCAGGGCCTATTATATCAGGCTAAAACTGAAAAAGCAAATAGTCCTATTTAATCACTTGCTTGAGCATCAGTATCATATGATGAAGGTCCCCATGCCTCCAAAGGTTCCATTGGCTCCAATACAGAATGGGATCCATCCAATGCCTGGTAAGTTCTTGCCTCACATTGATCAATTATCTTTGAACTCAAATATGCTCCACTCCTCTTATGACAAATGTTAGCATTGAGTTTGAGGAATAGCACTTACATATCCTTTCTTATGTTATGACAAGTGTCCTTTATACATGATTCTTATTTTAACTATACTGTTAATGTTGGCTAGGAGTAGGCCATGTCTCATGGCAAAGGTCTTAATTGATATGATATAGGATAGGATGGAGAAGAATATAGAGGAAGCAGATGCACAGGTTTCTTGGAAGTTCATCTAACCTAACTAGACTTGGTTGGCTTAAAAATTCTTTGATATAAGCAAGACCTTGAATAATGAGCAAGGGTAAGAGTATTGCTTAAATGAAATAGTATATCAAAATGTCTGATATGTCTTTTAATCAAATCACCAAAGAACATATTTCTACTTTCACTGTTGAATTTTTGTAGTAAAAGTTGGACTAGTTCTACAGTTGTAGTTTATGTTCACTTCTTTGCTTTCCCCCCATCTCGCCCCTTCCTCTGTTTTTTCCCTTTCATTATTCTTCAACACCACTTGTTTGCAGTGCAGTCAACAACCTACCTATGGGATATCCTGTGCTGCAGCAGCCTCCCATTCCTGCGGCAGGACAACCACATCTTGACTCCATGGGTATGCCAAGTTGTCATGTGGTTAATGGAGTTCCGGCACCAAGCAATTTTCAGCCCATTAGGATGAATTCTGGGAATGAGTGAGAACTTATCCATTTACAACTTTAAACTTTTTTTTAATTTTTATTTTGCTCATTTATTATACAAGATTTCTGTAAAATGTATTTTCATTTGGCCCAGATAGTTTTTCCAAATGATCTGGCATTGCTGGTTTTGTATATCAGTTGTTCAGAAATGTGGAAATGGATATCATGCTTCAAACTGTTTGTTAAAATGTGCCAAGGTCATGCTTTTGAGAACATCTAAATATTTTTGTTGAGGTTTTATGCCATAGTATCCTGAAAAGGACTGTCTCTCCATGGAAAATATAATGGCTCAATACTTGGTTTCACTACACATACTATTCTTGGACTCTTGGTTTTCATGTGCTTAAATGTTTATTGAATTAATAGAAGGAACGTAACTTGTTCTTTTTTTTTTCCTTCTATTTTAAGTATTTTGCTTGATAGAAATTCTGCTAATGGCAGCTGCTTTTGTCCTTTTTGAAGTATGGTAATGGACCACAGTGCCCCTGATATGGCTCCTCTTATTCCACCAAACAATGCAATGCCAGAGATGCCAATGAGTCCCACATCAGTAGCATCCAGTGGTCATTTTTCCTTTACTGCATCAGAAATAGGAATGGGCACTGACACGTCAGTGATGGATTCAGGTTTTACATCTGATGTGGCAAGTTCAGTTGGACTGCAACTTGCACCAGATGGTGGCAATGGAATTTCCAGATCGCTTGAGCAAATTCCATGGAATTTTAGCCTGTCTGATCTTACTGCAGATTTGTCAAACCTGGGAGGTAGTTTCTTAGATTCTGATCCATTTTCAGATATTTGGTTAATATAAGTTAGTTGTCATTTGGGACTTAATCTGTCTGGGATTTACAACTTGCATTGAGTTTGAGCTGTATTATATCCTGATATACCTAAACATTTATAAAAGGAAAAAAGGTCAAACTGTTGGAAACTGTTCAAACTTGTAACTAAGTCTCTAGAATTGCACTAAAATGTACTCCAAAAGAAGCAGTAATTGTTGTCAATTAGGGAGAGTATTTTTATGGAAATTATTTTATATAATCATCTGAAGCCTGAAGGTCTCGCCTTCTGAATAACATAAGAATCCTATTACTGTTGTAGCAGGATTTTAGAAATTCTGATTCGTATGGTGATAATTTCAGTGCCATAAAAAAAAAAAAAGACAAACTATCAAAAAAAGAATTTCAGTGCCATCAATTTCAAGTAAATGGACTTGATAATTTTTATTTAGATAAATACACTTTATGTGGTCAAGGGTGCTACTACTCTTTTATATGTTCACCCATTGTGGGCTGCTTTCATGTTTTGTTTATAAATCATCTTGAATTTTTTGCAGATCTAGGGGCCCTTGGAAACTATCCTGGTTCACCATTTTTGCCTTCTGATTCAGATATTTTACTCGACTCTCCTGAGCAACAGGATATAGGTAAGTGTGTGCAGGCGTATAGCCATAGAAGCCTTGCAATATTTCAATTTTGGTTTCACTTTTTAACAATATTGTATAACATGATTATATCACTTATCAACTTGTGCATGTTGGTTAATGTTTTTAAGTATTTGATGTTTTGAAAATGTTATGTAAACAATTACAATTGGTTCTTTTCTTTAAGTTACAACTTTGATATGAAAGGGCAGTATGTATCCCTGTAAATGCTTGAATCCACCTAGTAAACTGTGTCACTACTTTCCATGCTTAAGGTTGAACGTTTAATTGCAAGCTTTGTTTTCATTTCAGTGGATGACTTCTTTGTTAATTCCGAGCCTCCATACTCTCAGTCGGACGAGGAGAGATCTTAAGTGGTGAGGCAAGTTGCATTTCACATTCAAATTGTTAGTTTAGGTGTAATTAGGATCAATAAATGTCATCTAGTTTATTTGGCACACAGGCCTACTTTTATCGAAGTGTAGGCAGCCTGTTCTTTGTCATCAGCCTGCAGATAGTAATTCTCATTGTTATTGGTAGTTGTAACGTTTTGCATTCATTTTCTGAGAAAACTCTTATCAGGAAGAGTTGGGTGCCGTGTTTAGGATGTAAAACTTGTGTATTTCGATATATAAATTGGTTCGATTAATGTGATTTTACTCCAAAATTAAACATAATCCATAGCACAGATTGATTAGTTTGTTGGAGATGAAGTATGATTCAGAGTTCCAAATTTTCACACTTGCACTGTCCGTCTGTCGTCTCTGCAATTTGGATTTGAATTTCCACGTTCTAATTGGAACTCTTTTTGATATTCTAAAATGATTTTTTTCTTTCTGGGATTTGAAACAGGTATCGCATCACAACTTCTTTTAGTATAACGTGTTGCTTTGGAATAAAATCAGAAGATCAATATATAGCTTAGATTGTTTCAGGGCAATGTAATCTTTAATAAAAAGACATGAACTAATGAAAGCTGCTGCTGCCTTTATCCTTAATTTTCTTGCTCAGTAGGCGTCAGGTTTTGGCAAAAGAAGCAGAACATGGACATTTTGGTGATTTGCTTGCCTTTATGTTGCCATGAAGTGTTCACCATCTGTTTCTGTTTTATGCATGCTAATTGGTCGAGCCCTTGAAAGGGCCCACAGGCCAATCCACATAAATTTCCTTTTTTATTTTCATGTAGTTTATTTAAAATATTGGCATAAAAAAAGCAATAAATTTAAAACAAGTTAGCAATTGGGTTAGTGTCGCGTTTTGGTTCACGAATTTTTTTTTCTTCATATATTTTGAAATATTTTAAGAGAATATTAGATTTTCATATTTGATTCAAAATTTAGGAAAACTTATCCATCATAGTGATGTTTTTAACCCAATGTTCTCATAAAATATTCACATGGAGAGGCGGTTATTTTACATTCTTGTTATATGGAAATGTTTTAGTCATATAAGAGGGGTATTTTGTTCACATTTTCATTAATGTTTTATCATTTCAATCTATTATCACATGTTGTTGACAACTTTTTATCACTATTTATTGTTGTTAACCATCACTCATTATTACCAACCGTTGTTACTATTATCTATTACTATTCATTACTGATGATCACCAATCATTATATCGCTAATTATCGTTTATTGATCACTTACTATTACAAATTGTCATTAATTATTATTCATTACTATCTTTCGTCATTGACTATCATCCGCAATCGTTGATCATAATTTGTCACCATTATTGATTATTGATCACTGCTTATCACTTTAACCGGTCATATTTTCAATGTTGACTATTCAATTTTCAATGAGCATGATTTTGATAATTTAAAAATATTTTTAAATATATACAAATTGATTAAAATAAAATATTATAATATTTATGAGAATCTTTTTAATTGAATTAAATATAGTAATGTGACATTATCGAGAATTACATTCTTGAAAATTTTAAGATTTCTAAAAATGTATGATTTTGCGAATTAAACGTCATCTTAAAGTATTTGTTTTGTCAAGGGAAGGTAAGTCGGCTAGTTTATATAAGGTCTTTTTTTTAATTGTTTTTTGTTTGATTAGGATAAGTTGGCTAATTTGTAGCAGTTTTCTTATTTAAGAACAAAGGATTAAGTTGGATTGGAGACTTGGGTTGAAAAAATGAAAGGAGATAAAAAAGATAAAGGTTGAGGTCGATCCGCACAGGCCACCCCATTTTTTAAACAGTCCTAATAGTTGAGGTCCAACCTTCGGGGCCTGCTTCTTTCAATCAGTACATGTAGAGTGAAGTAGGTGCATCTGCTTTTAGTTTGAGAGTTAAATGCAACAATAAATGTCAATTACATGCATGGGTGTTTATCTCTTTTTTAAGATCTACCTAAAAATTTCTCAAATCCCAACCAAAAGAATCTGAATACTTTTCTTTTCTTTCTTGTCAATTTTCTTTATTTTTAGAAAAATAAAGATACAATTTTTAATTTTGAGATTTATTATTTTAATAAAAAATTTTACATCTATGTTTTTTTTATCAAGAGAAAAAGAAAGGACCCGACCAAAAGGTGGCTTGGGATTTTCCGGGTTTGGAGGATAGAAATGAGGTTTGGATAGAATTTGGACTTTGAAAAAAACTTTAGAAGTTGTGGTTGGGTTTTATTTTTAGGTAAATTACTTTAACTTTCTCTGATTTTAGATTTAATTACACAAATCCTTCCGTTTTAGGAAATTAGTCTATCCTTATTTTTTACATTGAAATTTCACTATACCCCTACTATTACTTCACTGTCCAAAAAGACAGAATTAGAGTTGCTTTTTGTTGGTCTCACACCTGCAGTATGGGATTGAAGGTGCCAATATTTGTAAATAAAAATGCCCTTTCACTCTCTGTCAATTCTATGCACAAAAGCAATTGGGGTTGAGTTGCAATTTTTATCAACTTAAAATTTTTTATTAAGTGTTAAGATTGAAAATTATAAAAGATTACTTTGAAATTGGAAAATTATAAAATTATAATTTTTTTTTATAGTTTGAGTTTTAATAATATACAATAAGTGATAATCTGAAATAAATAATTTTATAATTTGATTTGCATTTGGTGTGTATTAATAACCCATTTTTTTAATAAATATTTTTTAATTATAATTTGGAAGGACACAAATAGACATGTCTTATATTGAAAATTTAGTATTCCTATTGTTATTAACCCTCTCAACTGTAAATTTAATAAATTAAGAATGACTCCCGATTATTTAATTTAATTATGAGAATGATTTATTTAATACATGGAAATAAATATTATTTAATTTCTATTAAATATCCAGTACAATTTTGTCTTTGGCGGAAACCGAATTATAATAATTTTATCAATTAATATATGTCTTCCTTTTATAATTAACTACAACAGTTACAACAAGTATTATTCTTTTTTAAATAAAAATTTCCTTTAGTCAAAGTTTGTATTTGTTCTTTTTATATTTTACACAATTCTTACCTTTTATAATTCATTAACCATTATGGTTTTACCTAAATTAATATTTTTTTATATCATAATTTATTAATTTTATATTTATTTCAACCTTTTTTTTATCTTCGATTATTTCAGAGTATGAACTTATCAATTATGTAATATCTCATATAATAAAATTCATTAAATGAGTAAATATGAAAAAATTATTATGTATACATATATCATGTCATTTATAATTTTTAATGTTGGTTCTTTTTTTTTACTAAATCTCAAAAATAGTTTTATTTTTGAATTTAATAATAAATTAAAATTTTAAGATTTATCAGTTTTTCAAAATTTTGTTGCAATATTATATTTAGTCAGAATATTTTTTTTTTCAAATAACATATATTCATGTAAAAAAATTAAGAAAGTACAGTGCCTGGCAAATATTCAAAAGAGTAAATCACAGAGCAACAAAACAAATACATCATCAGTAATAAATAAATAAATAAATAAATTGACAAGCACTAGAAAAAAAGAAAGAAAGTAAAAAAAATAAAGAAAATAAAAATAAATAAAAATAAATAAAAAAACTAAAAATAGGCAACAAAAAAACTAAAAAAAGAAAGGAGCAAAACAAAACAGAATAAGCAAATAATGAGGTTTGTGCAAATAAGGATATAAATAACATTTCCATTTCTACTCCTCCTAAACAGCGTCAATTTCTGGTAATAAAAGGAGAGGTCAAAGTAATTTCCTAAAAACAAGAAGACTTGTTAGTAAATAAGAGCATCTCCAATGGTCTTATCTATTCTTTTTATGGGTCCCACTATATTACATCATCACTTTTTACTTTATACTATTTTAAACAACTATCTACTCTAATGGTGCAATTATAAAAAATTCACTAATTGGGTTCCACAAGTTATCCCACATTTTTATAATTCATATATATCTATTTTTATTTCAATTTAAAATATTAACTTATTTATATTTTAATTATGAAACAATAAATACGTAAAAAAGTTTAAAATTTATTAAAAATATAACAAATTTATTTCAACTAAATTTTTTTATCACACTAAATTAAAGATGATGAAAAATACATAACATTATATAATTAAAATTTAATTTTGATTGTTCTCACGTCCGAAACGTTCCCAAATATGTTCTACCAAGTCTGCTTGAAGTTGACGATGAATTTGTCTTTGACAAACAAGTGTTCTCCTTTGTAGGTATGTTGCAAAATCGGGATGAGGACCATTAGATACTTCAGCTGTTGAGATGTCATTATCTAGATAATCGTAAGAATAATCAAAATTACCACCATATGTGTGTCGTTCGTCTTCAACAATCATATTATGCAATATGATGCATGCATATATTATAT
>JANHAO010019571.1:0-13177 GCA_026873985.1 Saraca asoca
ATTTACAAAGAATCACTCTTATACTTCAATAATTTAAGTCTAGGAACATTAAGATAACTCTATTTTCATAGAGTTATCAACCTCCACATTATGCTTGAGTTATCCATTAAGTTTTGTGTCAAGTAAAGTGTGTTTGCCTACTAAACTGGTGCACAAGGCCAACATATGACATCATGGAAGGTAAAGTTCAATACCTATCTCCTTTCTTTGCACCTTTCTAAGTTTGGTTGGGAATGAAATCTTGTGGTTTACATGTGTTTGTGTCATGTATGTAAATATTTTGTTTGATTTTAATCCTTAAAATATTTTTTTCTTAGACTGCAGTCATTCATATATTAGTTTTGATGAATTAGGGAAAGATGCAATCTAGGAAGATGGTTGGGTTGTCTTCTTTCTTTGTAACTTTTTTAAGTTTGGTAGAGAATGAAATCTTGTGGTTTTCATGTGTGTATATGTCATGTATGTAGGTATTTTCTCTGATTTTATTCCTTAATAGATCTTTTTCCTAAATTGTAGTCATTTAGATATTAGTTTTGATGAATTGGGGAAGATGCAATCTAGGAAGATGTTTGGACTATTTTCTGGAAGAGGGCCTACTGTGGTGATACAAAAACTTTGGAAGGAAGAAACTCTGGCAATCTATAGTTGATGTTAATTATCACTACAAAAAGTGAGTTAAATAGGGGCGATTTTATTTCAACGGTTTAGTGAACTACCTTTGAGTATGTGGTTAGCAACAGTTCTCAATAACTGCTTGAATATGTATTGGATTTTTAAATATTAGAAGTGGTTTTGGTTATAACCACCACCAATTTAAAACCCAAATTAACCCCTTTCACATATCAGAATTTCACTTTCACTGTGAATCTGAATTTCCAAATTATACAGTTATGCAATGACCCTCGATTTACTTTACACAAGTTCCTTTGACCACTAGTTGTTTTAATTGACGATGACACTATGCCAACTCCTATTGATGTGTCAACTCCTTCCATTAACCACTTGTGTGATTAAACCTCCATTGAAGCCACCAAAAATTTTGTTGATGACTGCAAGCTCCCTTAACAGTCTAGAGCTTGTAATCCTTATCAATGCTCCATTAAAGCTCCCTCAAGCCATAAGCAAACATAAAGTGAAGGAGGTTCTGCCAATGTTACTTAAGCCAAGCTCTCTCAACAGTTGAAGATGCAGATTGTGTAATGGAAAAGCTTTGAATTAGGGATTTCAATTATTTATAGTCTTACAAATCACTCTTTTTCTATATTAACACTATAATTCCCTACTTAGTAACAAATAGCACAAATCAAGTGAAAAGTTGGAAAATCAGTTTATGCACAGTTTAGTTAACTTACAATTATATGTTAGTGAATGAATGATCATAATTTCCAGGTTGTTTTTATTATATGAGCCCTTGATAGACCTACGTTGTTTTTTGATTGAGCTGATTAAGAAATGAACTATATTGATTGACTTTGTAGACTATTTCCCTTTTTTTTTTGGATTAAGTAAGACTAATGGAATTGCGAAATGGTTTTAATGTCACTTTGTAAAACGTTGGTTGTATTGTTAATTTTCTCATATTTCATAATAATATTTTTATAAATATCTTAGGTTGAAAGATATTTGTTTGTTGGATGCATTCTGTGGCTAAAATGCAATCATTGTAGGTAAAAAGCTCATGCCTACCATTTTTAATTATATGGTGTATCTTTAAAGTGTGTTATGTTTTGAGTTTATTATATATGCAAAATTCAATGTTATGTCAAACTTCAAGCTTGCTTACTAACACACTTCAAAATAGTCAGTTCCTAGTTGTTCGATCAATGGTCAATCGATCGAAGTTAAGTGGAGTTAGTATTGGGCACAAGTTGCCTCTTGTCGATCGATTACCCCATTGGTCCAACGACCTAGGATGTGTCAGATAAGAACTATGTGAAACAACTATCTCAACAAATAAATAATAAAAAACGTGATCAAGCCAACATAAACCATGTGATAGCATCAATTACCTAGCGAGATTGTCACAAGCATCTCTAATGCATTGAAGACACATGGTCACACGTCATTCATGTATAAGCATATCAAATTGGTGTGTTTGACACCTATATATATATATATCCCCCAGTACTCATTTTTTGGGACACTTTGCTTCTACTAATTGAAACTCTAGTCAGGTACTAACTTAAGCATCAGAGCATGCTTGATGGATCACTTTCATCATGTACGACTGACTTTTTTGTGCTCATAAGTCACCATTCAGCTGGACCTCTTTCTATTGTTTGGCCTCTACACTTGATGGAGTTTCACTTACTGATTACTGATTAGTCTTTCCTATCAACCTTATGTGTTTGAAAACTGAAAATAAAAGATTAACTGATATATGTCTTCTACTAATTAGCCTATAGTAACATGTTGCACCATTAAATCCATGATAGGAGAGGGTTCCTTGGTGTTGTTTCCTAGAGTTTGGAATGCACTCTTAATTTTAGAGAAAATTAGTCTATCTAAAACTTTGGATTAGCAATAGAGCATGGATCTTTTCTGTTCTATATAGCCTTTAATTTGGACTAATAAGAGTAAGGCAAAATTGGACTTGAAAAGTTAGTTGTCCATTGTAGGTTGGAAAATAATTCCTTAGTGTGATAGATAGATGGTTAAGTTGACTTTCCTTCTAGATCATGTTCATTCACTAAGAGCCTTGTTGTGATTTAAAGATACATATACCTGGATTTTTGGTCTTCTCTTTTTTGTGACTTTCAAAACAAAATCCAAAAAGGGCAATAACATTAACATGGTTAGTCTTGTTGATGCTAGCAACCTCGTTGATAAATTCTTGGCCATTCCCCTTTGATGCATTCAATATCTTTACAACCACCGGGGAACTAGTAACCATCTTTCCTTTGTTGACAGCTCCAAAACCACCTTGTTGCAATTTAACTTTGAATGAGTTAGTCATTTTCTTGACATCTGAGAATCTATATCTTCTCAAAGATAGAGCTCCATGATTTCTTGTGAATGCTTCTTGTTGTATGCATTATTTGGATGGGCTGGCAAAAGCCCAGTCCGCTAAAGAAACCATTCTCAGCCAAAGCTTTGTTGAGCACGTAAACTGAGGAGAAGATAGTCTGTAGAGGCTAATTGATGGAAAGCTTGCAAAAGCTAAATTACAGGATTAGCCTTTTTGTATATAGGACTCTGTGTAATAGAAGAGAGGTATTCTGAGAGAACTCATGAAAAAACCCAAAGAGGAGAGTGTTCTGAGAGCCATGGAGCTCATTAGAGAGAAACTCCTGTAAAACTATGTACATAACAAATATTTTCCCAATAATAAAATCAACCGTGGACGTAGGGTTCGGTACCGTTCGGATTTAGCCGAACCACATTAAAAAATCTTGTGTTCTTCTCCTTCTTCTTCTGATTTCTACATCAGGTTGTGGTTTGGGGTTCACCGAATCATCCCCGTTGGCTGAGATTTAAGTCTTCTGTATGAACTAAATTTCATCATCAACACTTCTTGATCTACAACAGCAAATATTGATACTTACAAGTAATGTGGAAATTTCTGCACCAATAACCCCTGTAAGCATATATAGTAGTGTGGTAGGTCAATGAATGATGAAGAAATAATTCATATATATCCTTTCAATTACATATGTGCTTAGGAGAAAGCCAAAATAAATAAGAGGAAAAGTATTTTGATCTTTCTGTCAAAGTTAGAATTATAAGAAACAATTTATTTTCATAATTAAACTTTGTGAATATCTCTTTACTTGAGTTATCTTTTTTTCCCTCCTGATATATAAGGTCAATCTTTCATTTCATATATACTATCTTGTATTTCAAAACGATCTCCAAACAAGTGCCCTTAAAATGATGCAAGACATAAGTTTTAAAGTTTAGAATCCTTTAGAAAATCCTGGTTTGAGACTTCCTCTCCAACCATACAAAATTATTATTCCTATAATGCATATAGATAATATTAAAATTAAAGTTAATGCTAACGATACTATACAAAATAGTAAAAAAGCATTCCTATAATGACTTTCATTTTCCAGCTTGATGGATCTACAAGATTAAGCAGTAAAAAATAAAGAGGAATAAAAAAAATTTCAACCAAGTTATACATTCAATGCCCTAGAATATATACAGAAACTCTCCTTATGAGAAAAGTTGACAGGAGGAGCGAGAATTAATTGCAAAAGGATTTACATAGATAGCAAAGTTAGTCGTACATAAGAGAAGTGATCCGTCGAGCATACTTTTACAAGCAAGTCAATTCTCACATAGAATTTCAATAACTGTAGTGTAGATAATCTAAAGATGAGGTACCAATTTGTTTATATAGGTGATGAGAGTGCCAATTATCATGCTCCTGGATGAATGATGTGTGACCATGTGTCTCTTGTTATTGGTGGCTTAAGCGAGATTCTCACTAAGTGGTTTCTACGATCACATTATTTGCGTTGTTATGTGTTAGTTAGTGGGTTAGGTTGGTCAAGTCTTCATGTGATCAACTCTGTGTCCCAAGCCAATCAATTAGGTGTAGTTGGTCAATCGGTTTAGGTTTGAGTCATTGCTCCTGCCTCGCAATTTTTTCTTTGATTGGTTTCGATCAATCAATTGTGGTCAATCATTTTGTGACTGGTTGTTATTTTGGGCTATGTTACTTGCCCCTTCCTCCTTAGCAGGTACAACTTTTGATCAACTTGACAACCATTTGTCTACTTGGTTAGTTGTTCTCCTTTTATCACAGACATTGATGATTAGTTTACTTTCTTAGGGAGTCTTGAGACTTTTAGAGGTCACATTGTGATGAAGATTATCATCTGAGCCATTCATCTCAATTCTCCTGGGCTATTATATCTTTTTTGTCCCTTTATAAAAGTAGATCCGGACACTTATATGCAAAACTTTATGTTTTGACACTAGAGTGCCTATACTTTGCTGTTGCTTCTCCCAAGTTTTCCTGTGCTTCTACATGCTTCTTGGCTACTCCGCCGTGCCTCTCATAGGTAACCTTTTTCTTTGCTTTATTTTTTTACTTTTTAGCTTTATTTTCCTCCTCCATGCTTAAAAGCACGTTGACTATGGCAATTTTTGCTTCAGTGCCATTGTTTCCTGTGTTTGTTTATCTGCCCTCAAACTGCACCAGAGGAACTGGTGCCAATCGAGCCTCTTGGTTTGGCAATGCTTTTTCCTTTTTGCTTGACTTCCTTAGTTCTCTGTTTGACTATTATTGCTATCATTTCGTTCGTTCTAATTATATTCTCTTTTTCTTGAAGGTGACACTCAATCTTGTGTTCTATCCAATTCATGTTTGGTAGATTAAGTGATCCTATTAACCCATTGTCTGACTTTAACTCTTCATCTAACCTTGGAGAATTTTCTTTAAGAGTATTATTTATCACTTGCCTAACCTCTCTGCATGGTAATGGCCAACCAGTCCTTAAACGAAAATGGAAAAGAACAGGCCCATCTAATCGACACTATATTGGATAACTTAAAATGGATTCACCATGATGTAAAGATAACTATAGCTTTTAAAGAATGGTGAGATCCAGATGTCATCTGAGAGTTAGAGAAGATCCATATCTTGGACGAGTCTATCGAAGGGGTCTTTTTCTAACCTGTCGAAATGGACGTATAGGTGTCCAGTTATGACACTATGTTTTTCGTGATGTTTTATGGAGATGTGGTTGATTGTCTTCACTTTTTCCCACATTTTTCTATATTTCAAGTGAGTGTTTTCTAGGCTCTAAATGTCTGCTGAACCTAACTAACTTCGAATGATTAGGTCTTCCTGCTCTACTTTGAATTGTTGAGCATCTGCTTACGTCTTACTATAATCGTGGCGTCATTTTTCTTATTCTTAACAAAATCTCAAGGGCTGGATACACTTCATTTAGTGTCCAGATTGGGTTTTTCATAAAGAATATGCTTACCAGTATCTACTTGTGGAAGCATTCCTTCTTTAAAATTTCAACGGTTGAAGGGTTTTATCATTTCTTTTTCTAAGAGGAGGGGCTGCTTTACCTAGCCAAATGGTCTTTCTCTACAAAGTAGCCTCAAAGTTGTCCTATTGAAGACTTTACAAATGATAAGCAGGATCTCATCATTCGACTCTTAGTTCTAGGACCATTTAACCTTTAGTCCATTCTGCATACGTGTTTTACTTTTACTTTATCCTTTTTTATGTTTTACATCTTCACTAACTCTTCTTGTTCTTTGTTTTTTTTTTCCAGATTGCTAGTTAAACAAAAAGGTGATATACATTCATGAATTGAAAATGGAACCCAAACACCTGGAGGAAATTTGTAATTGAGCCTCTTTTTTTTTTTTTTTTCATTTTAATCATTTCTTTATAAATTTATTTATATGCAATATATGCAACTAACCTTAGTCAAAATTGTTAACTACATTTATTAACTTTCTTAATTGTCTAGATATTTTCTCAACACCATAGAGTAAACCCCATTTTTTGTTCTTGTGAAATTTAATTATTCTCACTTTTGTCTTGTGAAATACTATTTTATCAATTTTGCATTGGAAAACATTAGTTTGTCTAATTTTGTCATGAATTAATCTTTGAATGAACATTAATTAGGGAACCAAATCAAACAAATTAATATTTCATAGAGAAAAAATTGATAAAAAAAATTCAGAGGGGCAAAAGTGAGAAAAATTAAGCTTCATAAACATGGTAAAAGGGGTTTACTCTAAGTTTTAATATAAGTAT
Source organism: Saraca asoca (assembly GCA_026873985.1). Lineage (NCBI taxonomy): Eukaryota > Viridiplantae > Streptophyta > Magnoliopsida > Fabales > Fabaceae > Saraca > Saraca asoca. The sequence continues at coordinate 6,737 of JANHAO010019571.1, forward strand.
TAAATATTAATATTTATAGAAATGGATGGAAAGGAAATAAGAGAGATGAAAGAGAAGGAAAGTGAGGGAGGAAGATAAGGATAGATAGGGAATAGAGGGGCGTATAGGAAGGAGAAGAGAGAAAGAAAAAGATGAGAGAAAGGGGGAGGAAAAAAAGGGGAGAGAAATTAACGGATGAGAGGAGAGAAAGAAGGTGGTAGAAAGAAGATAGAAGAGAGAGGGTAGAAATAGGAAAGTAGAGAAAGTAGGAAAATAATGAGAGACTATAAGGTGATATAGAAAAGTAATTTCCTTTAATTAAAAGGAAAAGTTATTTTCTTCCAAATACACTATCACTAGTATTAAGCTTATTTGAAGTTCGAATTTTGTGATGACTTCATGAAAAATATAATAATAAAATTTATAAATTATTCTATGAATATGATTAATTATTTATTTGAAGAAAATATTAATTAAATTAAATAAATTTGACTTGCTATATTTTCATTTTGTAACTTCATATATATTGTAAAGAAGAAAAATGATAGCAGAGAACTCTCTCCTAATCCATTGTAACTGTATGTTATGAGTAGCTAACTTGTAATAGCTATATTTTGCATTGAAACAATATATTCTTTTGGACTTTTCTCATTAAAATATCAAAATTGAGTATTTGATTTAGATGAAAATATGGGGAACATGTATTCAAAATTTAATTTAGATGAAAATTTGATATATATTCAACATCCTATATATATATATTGTTCACATATTGCTCATATATGAAGTATCTTTTGGAGTCTTCTCATTGAAGAATCTTAAGTATGGTTAACTAAACTCATGTATTAAAGTTTGATTTTTTTTTTATTTCTGTAGTGCCTTAAAACAAAAATCAAGAGATAATATAAGAACACAAACTTCTTGGAATATAATTGCAAGCATGAGAAAGTTGGTATTATAAGCCAAGAAATTAGGGCATTATATGATTTCTATAAAGAAACTAACTTCCAGAATAGGACAGAAGATTTATAAACCTTAAGAGCCTAGTACATTGTGATAGAATTTGCACAAATTGCCCCAACTTTTGCTTTTGAACTAGTAGTTTTGTCAAATATCTATAAATTTTTAGCATTTAATTTTTGCATCAAATATGCTAGTATAGACCAAGCACAAGTAATATTCTGTTTGAGGATTAAATATAGCAATCTTCTCCACAACACTATAACCAAGGCAGTTTAATTACATATAGCCAATCACATGTATCAATTAGATAGTATGTGTTTCTACTATCTATAAGTGAAATTCAATTTTAAAGGAACATTGCCATTGGAAAACAAAACAAATTGCAATACTTCTTATGTGTAACTTTTCAAAGCAACAATGTACAAAGGAAAAGAATTTACGAATTCCTGAAATTAAAATTCATTAGATAATTAAGGCACAAAGAACAATTAGAAACATATTAGGGTGGAAAATATAGCAAAGTATAAGCTTCTAACACGAAAATTCTAAACAATTGATGTCAAAAGTGCCAATTGCGTATAAAACAACTAGAAGATTTCAACTTTGATATCATTTTATGATATTAATCTAAAAAATGACAGTGGGAGTTAGTATATAAAACTGATGGTAAGATAAAAGAAAGGACTAACTTTTGTTGAACCTAGCAATAGAGGAAGACATAATAAGAAAAGCCTGTGGTATTTTGGGAGCAAGGTATTGAAAATAACTCCTTGGTGACATTCTATCATCCATTATAGAAATACTACTCTACTATTATTCAAGAAATCATGCTAGAATAATACAAAGAATATGTTTTATGAAGCCTTATAGCTACATGAATCAAGTAGTATATGACTGTACATTAAAACTTCTTTTAAAGAAAGTAATGCCTTTATGGTAAAGCCAAGAGAATGCACAATAGAAAGGATTGCATATATATCTTCCTCCATAAGCTCAAAAATAAGACTATCAAAATCAACAAAAGTTGACATTCTTTATTGACAACAATGTATGAAGGTGATAGCTAAACCTTTTCATATGAGAGAAATTTCTAGGTGGATTTGGACCTATAATATGAGTAGTTCATGCCAATCTTTTGCTCAAATGTATTCAAGGCATCTCAAACATTAAGTAAACAATTGAATTGAGAAAAATAGACAACTTATTACTCACTACTTGCCAAAAATAGAATAAAAGGATGATAAATCAAATCAAGGCAATAAACTTGTAATAAGGAACTATTTCATCCTAAAAAGAGGAACAAAATAGATAGCCTAGAGAAAGAGGCAAGAATATTATGTAGAATGTTTGTTTACCTTGAAAATGAACTTAAATCTTAATGAGTTTAAAGTTAACTACCTGCATTGTACAGTTAAAATTAAAATTAGCAACATGAACAATTTTAAATTCAAGTACAAATACAAAAAAAGAAAAGAAAAGAAAAGAAAGAACCGAGATAAGTTTTGTTTCATAATTATTTAGGAGTGTTAAATAGACATGTTGGGCCAAAATCCGTGTGGATCACGCTTACTTTTAAATAGGCTAGTAGACTTCTGATTCTATTTGTTACTGGATCAGACCAATCCGCAGGCTAGTCTAATTTTTTACCAGATTTAAAATGACTACTGTTTTAACAAGCTGATTTACTTGATCTTAACAAAAGAAATACCTATTTAATAACAAAATAAAATAACAACTACAAATAATATAAACTAAGTTTTAATAACCTAATATAATAAAAGTACCTTCAAATAGAAAATTATAACATCTTAAACATCATGCTCAAATAGGTTACATAGCATAACAAACTTACAACAGCATAAAAGATCCATAAGGGAATCTAAACATCAAGTCCATGTAATACCCCAAATTTTTTAAAATTAGTTTTAGTAATAAAATGACCTTTCAGAAAAAAAAAAGGTGAATTTGAAAATTTTAAAAATTTCAAAACTATAAATTTTGGGTTATGAAGAGTCCATATGTGGTAGAAATAGATTATATAAATTTTAAGAATTTTCAAGCAACTGAAATTTTCATATCAAATTTTTTGAAAATAAAATTCATGTTTTTGAAATTTAATTTTTATAAAACTTTTAAAAAAATGAAATTAGGGCTACGGGTATTCAATAAGTGTAAAATTATAGTCGTTACGAAGGTAATTAATTTATGTTAGAATTTCATGGCTGTTAGTGATCGATGAGTATGTTAATTTTGAGTTCAAAGTTAAGAGAATTGAAAAGGAAAACTTGTTAGGAAAAGTCAAAGATGAAAATTGACTTTGTTTGCCGAGTTCCTATTTCTTCTTTTAATCTTTACTCGGTTGCAACCCATGCAACTCTTCTTCATGAAGTTACACTTTTTTTCTCACTACATCTCTTTTTCTCTTTTTAAGTAAGTGACTTACTCCTTCAAAATAATTTCTCAAATTTAATTGTTGATTCCCCTCTTCTTCCTCTCTAATTTGGTACCAAATTCATGTCGATTCATTGGATAAAATCTAAGTTATAAATTTTTGAAGCCAATAGTTGCTATTCATTGTACTGTTCAAACCATGAACCCATATGATTTTTTGATGATTTTAGAGATTGAATTTATTATTTCTAGCTTGGTTTTTTGTAATGAAACCATAATTTAATAGTAGTTGGTTGTTTGATGAAAGAAAAAAATTGAAAAATATAAGAAACTAATATACTTTTCTTTCTTGTTCTTGAAGAATGAGGAAGATCTTTGTGAGATTTGTTTAATTTCTTGTTTCTAGTTGTTAAGGTGAGTGATTCATTCCTTTCTTATGAATTATATTGTGTTATTGATTGTGATCCCCTGATTGTGGGAATAAGTTGATAAAAATGAGTATTTGTAATTATATAATAAAGTTTGAGTTTAAATAGCCTTGTTAACATAATGGTTGCTTTTCGGTTGAAAAAGTTAGATTTTAATGCATGTTTAAGTCCTTAAAATATGTTGTGTTGAACTACTATGATTTGATGTAAGATTGGAAGTTGTTTCTCCTATTTTTTTTGTTGTTTTCTACATTTTCCAAAATTCACAAGTCAAATTGTCACTTTACACTATCCCTATGATCATGCTCGTAGGAATTGTGTTGTATTGTATCTTATGATTCGAATCGGGAATTGAACTAAATTCTTGTGTCCTACCCTGTTTTTTGATTCCAATCGTGATTCTCATCACATGCATAACTTAGACTTCTTAAAAGTTTTAAATTTTTTGTAAGCAGACTCATATTTTGAGCTACATTTCCTCGAGTTGAATCGAATCCTTCTTACTTGATTCACACGATTTTAATCACCTTTCTACACAGATTTCATCCATGATCATGTTTACAATTCTGATTTCACTTCCAAAATTTTACACTCTTTAAGCCTAAACTTCCCTCTTTTGAAGACATATTTTTTTTCTTTGGGTTTTATCTCCTATGAATTCTAGCTAATTAACTCAAATATAGTACTTAAGAAATCCTAATTGAGCAACTCATAAGCCAACATCAATAAATCTAATAATTATCTATGCTTTGATTTTATGATAATAATCCTGATAGTTGTTATAATAATGTGGCAAAGAGTGTGGGTTGTAATAGTGACAGAATATGACTTATGTGATCAAGATTGTGATTGAATGTGAATGTTGTGATATAACTATTGTGAGTATTGATATTGTTTAAAGTTGAGAATTCCCCATGAGACATAGGATGGTATATGATATATGATATTGATAAAATGTGAATGATATAGTGAGATGGGGGTAAATGAATCGAATCTCAGATCTACACATTCTAATATGGTGTGAGGATAAGGTTGGGATTGTACGGGATAAAGTTGATATGAAGTAACACGGAGAATTTTGATTGATATCATTTATTCTGCCTCTTAGTTGAATTATTATTTTGAGAAATTTTGAAAGAGATATAAAGTGATTTGACAAGTGATGAATGATGATAACAGCTTGAGGTCATGACACATGACTAGATTAACATGGTGTGAAATAAAAAATAAATGAATGGTTATGATTTTCATATGCATTGCTATTATTGAGACATACATGATTAGGTATAGATGTATCTCACTGAGCCCCAGACTTACTTTTTTGTAGATTAATTTTTCAGATTCTCAAGAACTTGTTAATAATCCACTCTTAGAAAAGTAACAATGAATAGTGATTGAATGGAAATTACATTTGACACCTTTTGCACTACCGTGTCAAGTCCTTTATGTGTATATGAGATTTGGATTTATTACATAATCATTTTGAATCTAGCTAGGTGTAAAGTATTACATAAGGTTGAAATCATACATATAGAACTCCCAAATGTCCTATTAATGATAGCCATAGGATGGTTTGATCCTTGGATGTTCTACCATCTTTACTTTTTTTGCTAAACTTTTTTTTAAAAAAAAAATTGGTAAATAGTATGGTCACAAGGCTTAGTTATATTAACATATGCTTTTGGTTTCAAGGTAAGTCATAGGTTAATCTAACTTTTAGTTGACTTACCTTTGAACGGACATAGGGTGGTATGGGTATGACTTTTGATTAGGAGGTTGTGATGTAGTTTGGAAACTTGTAGATAACTTATAGACAAATGTTTAATCCTGTATGTGTTTGTTGGGCAATGTTGTTGTGTATGATGAAACATGTTCATATTCCAAGTTGTACCACTTTTATTTTATAAGTCTATAATATTTCAAATCAACAAATTGAAATTGAATAAACATATCTAGTAATGGTAAGACAAGTATGAATAAAAATAGGTGATGGAAAGCGAATAAAGGCTAGTGACTATCAATAAAGAATTGATACTCACGCGGGTCATGACCAAGAAATTAGGTCATGACAGTCCGTGTCCAAGGCATTTTTTATGGTGAGAAAGAAGTCTAAAAATCTCACATTTGTTGGCATCTAATTGAAATTGATATCCATATACAACACATCTTGCCTTTTCATCTTCATTCTCCTTTATAATCTTTTGGAAATAACTCCAAACTTGAGAAAAACATGGCCTTGGAACTTAACTCTATGGCCAATTCTTGAGCATCCATTGATAAATTTAAATTAGTTAAAAAGAACCACATTAATATGATAACTAATTTAATAAATTATCATTCCAAAATTTCAAAGGAAAGGAAATCATATATTCAAATAAATTAACAATTATGAATCTATAATTAAAAGTATACATTATCAATCAATTAACTTCTCCAACTTCTTCTTCTTTGTCACTAATATTATGATCATTTGAAACCTTCACTAAACATTTTCATCTTCCTCCTCTTCTTCCTAACCTATAAAATTTGAGATCATTAAATTTTCGATGGACTATTTATCACTAGGAAAAACATGCTCTTAAACTTAAAAACATTACCACTGGGTATGAAACCATGAAGCCAACTACTTGTGCAAATGAGAGCCTAAACTTTCCTAGGAAAAAGATGACTCCTATACTTG
>JANHAO010019572.1:0-13162 GCA_026873985.1 Saraca asoca
GCAATGAATGAAAAGCTATCCAAGAATGATGGACAAGAAAAAGCTGATGCAAGAACATACAGAAGCTTAGTAGGATCATTAATCTGCTTGACAAATACAAGGCCTAACATCATGCATAACATTGTATCCAGATTTATGAGTGATCCTAGCAAAGCACATTTCATGGTATCCAAGAGGATACTGAGATATGTCAAAGGAACGAAGAATTTCGACATCCTATACAAAATAGAAAGAAATTATAATTTGATAGGATATACGGATAGCGATTGGGCTGGAAGCATAGATAACAGAAAAAGCATAATTGGGTACGTATTTCTGCTTAGCACTAAAGCAATTTCATGGGCATCAAAGGAACAAAAACCTATTGCATTATCATCAGTTGAAACAGAATACATGGCTACAACAAGTGCTGCATGTGAAGCTGTATGGCTCAGAAGAATATTGGAAGATCTACAACAAGACATTGAGAATCCAATAGTGATTCATTGTGATAATTTGTCAACCATTGCAATGACAAAGAATCCAGTATTTCATGGGCGAACAAAACATATCGAGATAAGGCACCATTTCATTAGAGAGCTCGTGGATCAAGGAAAAATCAAGATGAAATTTTGCAAGACTGACGACCAATTGACAGATATCTTCACCAAGCTAGTCTCAATAGAAAAATTTATTAAATTCAGAGACATGTTTGGAGTACAAGATTTTTCTAAATTAAGGGGGAGTGTTGAAAATTAATCTAGAAAAATCTTAAAAGGAATCTAGAATATTCATTGTAAAAATATCTAGCCTAGGAAATCATGAATTCTAAGTCAAAGATAATAAAAACTAAGAGAAAAAAAATAAATAAATATAAAAAATATACAGAAAGTTATAGATGGCACAAAGTCGGTAACATCACCGACTTGCTATCACTATAAAAAGGCCAAAGATATATGTAGTACGGATAACCATGCAAAAACTAGAAAAGCAATAAAAATAGTACTCCTATAAACTTTCTCTCTCTCTCTCTCTACACTCAAGTATCCCCAATTATCAAACCATAAACTTACATAAACACTTACTGCCAATATAATATCACATAAGCCTAACCCACGTTCATTCTACACAAAACAAAAATATTATACATAATTTTCATAGTCCCTAAAAACCTTACAATTTAACTCATTATCTAAAACATATTCTTTTGTGTTCTTTCCCCCTAGTGTTCCTCCTTTGTCTCTTCTCTCATAATTCATGTGAATGGATAAGAGACAATACAAGTATATAAAAATAAAGAAAAGAATCTATACATGTGAGATTTGGGCAAACACATTCTGACAAACTAGTCCCGTGATGCTTCACAGAATCACACACAAAATTCAAAAAAAGCAAACACACTTTAAAAAAGCATGACTCAGACTTTAACCTCAAACACAGATTAATTAATTTCACGAGCATTTGACCTCACAGATATAAACAATATATGAACAACTTTTTACGTAATTAAAAATATTTTTAATGTTATCGTAATATTATAATTTTTAATATTACTTTTATTATATTTTAAGGTTTTATTATGATATTAAAATATAATAAAAATAATATTAAAATTTCAATATCATAATAAGAATAGAAATATTTTTAGGTAGAGATAGGAATCAAAAGCCCTTTCCTTATTCCAGATTCAGTGATTCACCAACCAAGCGATAGCCTGTTTCAATAACGACATATTACGACAGAGTGCGAGGAACACACCAATTGAAGTGCAGCAGATACATCAAAATCATATTACACTAAGATGTCTTCTCATCAGCAGCAGCTGTTGGGCACCATGCCTTGCATTATTTACTTTTCCAGCTCCCAAACAAAAAACAGAAATCACCCTCTCCTCACTCCTCAAGACTTGTCTTCTTGTCTCAAATCAACATACATAAATAATTGATAGAGAAAACCTAATTTCATCTCACTCAAACCTAATGATATTGATTTACCTATATTTTTATTTATCTTACTTCATTTTATAAATAGATACAGTAGACATGTAAGAATTATATGTGGATTCATTTGTGCATTTAAGTTCTTTTAATTGATATTCATTATTTCTTTAAGAAGTAATTTCTCCTCCGGGTTTATTAAAATTGTGATTCTCCTTAAATGTTTGAGTTTTTAAATGATTTAGTGTTTTTATAGTTAAATTATTTATTTATTTTTATTATTATGATTTTTTATTTAAATTTGGAAATGAATGATTTTATAGTAAACCACTCAAACCTCGTTCCCCATAAAAAAAGAGTCTCAATTCATTGGTACTAGTAAAATCTTGCCTTCAAGTGCAAACAAAGTACGTCGCCGTCGCTCTAAAACCAAAAAACAAGTAAAATCAAACGTTGCAGATTTTAATTTGTATGCACCGTGGTTCCCCCGTTGGCCAATGTTGTCGGTGTTCAATTTTTCAACTTCAAGTAGGCAAAGCAAGTTGCAAAAATGTGAGTCATGCTATTTTATTCCTAAATTATAATTTTTCTTATTTTTTTAAAAAAAAGATAGATACAAAGCATGCAGGAGATTTTATATTTGTAATATTTATATATTTTCTATTTTTAAATTAATATTCTGTTTATTTTATAAAACATATTTTTATGGGAATAATTTCATTTACTTATTTTTATACTCACCAAAATTAAGATTATAGAAAGCATCCTATTTATTTTTTCTTGTTATTATAATATTACATATTATTTTATTAATTATAAAATATATAAGAAGTATAAATAAATATTTTTTTTAAAAAAATGTTATGTTCAAGGCTAAGTGAGAAACATTCTATCTTATTATTTTTGTCAGAAAGAGAGAAATAAACATAAGAAATATAGGGGCTCCACATTTATAAGATTTATATATGTTTTCTATTCTTAAATTTATGTATATCTCTTTCTTTATGGAATAAGAAAAAGCTCATACTCTATGGGTTCTCTTTGAGAGAAAAATATTTTTTTTGAAGACTATTTTTCTAATATTCTTGTTTAAAAAATCAATAAATAAATTAATAAATAAAAGATAAATTTGGTAAAAAAGTAATAATAATATATTTATTTTAATCAAAAGAGATCACTTTTTACTTACTTTGTTTGTCATTTTATACCTTTCTCGACCTTATCTTTTCCTCTCTATCTTGTCTCTACTTTCTTTCCATCTCTCTCTTCATCTTTTTTATCATTCTATCTATCATTGTCTCTCTCCTTTGATCCCTGTGTTTTTCTCTCCACTTTTTCTTTTTTCTCTTTATCTCATATTTAATAATTATATTAAAAATAATATTAATATAATATTTGAATAATTATAAAAAGTGATAAATGTGGATAAAAAATTAAGCCAAAGTAAATTGATCTGTATTATTTTTATGAAGAAATGATAAAAATGAAAAAAATTTAAATATTATTCCTTAGATGTAATTTTTAATATAAAATACACTTAATATTTAATTTTTAAAAATAAAGATTTATTAATTTATATTATGAAAATATTTTGATAATAAAATAATAATTATGTGACTTAACCTTAAATATAAAATTTATATCTATAATAATATTTTTTAATAATAATAATGTATCTTTATATATCAAATAAGAAAAAATATCTCTTCTCACATTGTTCAAATAACAAAAAATATTAAAAGTATATTTTCTTAAAAAAAATTTCATGAAATTTCATTTTACCATGCAATGCACCTAAGAACAAGTTAGAATTTCTACCGGAATAAAGTAGAATTTCTTCAAAAACCGACAGCTATAAAATCAAATGTTGCCATATCTTTTGTCTAGTTGCAGCTATATACTCTATCAAAGTCCTAAGTTATACTTGATTCTAATTCATGCCCACAACCCCAAATCTCTTCTTTAATAACAGTCAGAAAATCAAAGTCTTTTACTTGCTTCCTCTCAGCTCTCACCCACTTTTCATGGCTTCATCTCTGAAACTCATTCTTTTCCTCTTCCTCCTCTTCTCCATTTTCTTCTCAAATACTTGTTCTTTAAACCCCTCCAATGCTTCCACAACATTTCATCCCAATCTCTCATCCTTAAGATCTTTCTGCAAAACTACTCCATACCCAGAAACTTGCTTCAATTCACTGAAGCTCTCCATCTCAATAAACATAAGTCCAAACATCCTCAACTTTCTCCTTCAGTCCCTCAAAGTAGCAATATCTGAAGCCACAAAGCTGTCTGATCAGTTCCAAAATGCCGGCCGCACAGGCATCATTGAGAAACAAAGAGGAACAGTCCAAGACTGCAGAGAACTTCACCAATCCACATTGACTTCTCTTAGAAGATCATTATCCGGGGTTCGTTCCCAAAACTCCAGAAAACTAGAAGATGCTAGAACTTACCTTAGTGCAGCCCTCACCAACAAGAACACTTGCCTAGAAGGCCTAGATTCTGCTTCTGGTTCTTTAAAGCCAGTTATAGTAAACTCTGTGATCAACACTTACAAGCATGTCAGTAATTCTCTTTCAATGCTGTCCAAAGGAGGAACGAATGCTTCAAATGGCCGCAAGAGCAGGCGATTAATGGCAGCTCCCGCTTGGCTTTCGAGGAGACATGGCCGCCTTTTGGAAGACTCAGATGGCGAGGAATATGAACCAAATGAAATTCTTGTTGTGGCTGCAGATGGAACTGGCAACTTCACCACCATTACTGAAGCTATAAACTTTGCTCCAAATAATAGCTTTGATAGGACAATAATCTATGTTAAAGAAGGAATTTACATGGAAAATGTGGAAATCCCAAGTTATAAGGCTAATATTGTTCTGCTTGGAGATGGAAGTGATGTCACTGTCATTACTAGTAACAGAAGTGTTGCTGAAGGTTGGACCACTTTCAGATCTGCAACTTTAGGTAAAGATTAAAGCCTTTTTACATATACTCCTTTTTTGGATCTTTCTGCTGCCTTTTACCTTTTGTAATATGCCTTTTTTAAAACCACCCAGGTTGGTTTTTATGCTGTTAAACTCTTAATTATCAATTAACTTCCTTTTCAGAGTTCTGAATTGTTCAGATTTACCAGAAACCACGCATTAGTAGCCTCACTCAGTTTTGACTTTTAACAGTTAGTTTTTGTTACTATGTACTTTGAAAGAGGAACAGACCTTAATAGTATTTCTATTTGGGAGTGAGGAAGATAAAAGAGAAACAAGAAATAAATATTACTCAAAGTATGAAGTCTTTGTCTTTGGTTTCCTTCCATCCCTTATTTTCCTTACTCTTAACGGATAATAAGGCATCTTTGTAATATTTTTTTTTATTAGGAAATTTTACTTAACACTATGTATAAACTGTTAATCAATGTAATAGTAGTAGAACAGAAACTAGTGAGGATAATTTAAATTAGTTTGTCATATGTGTGGAATTAAATAGTAGTTTATGAGATAAAATAAGTGTACTTAATATTATTCTCTCTATTACAGTAGACGTTGATATTCTTTCAGAGCCTTGCAAGGCCTGCTTGGTATGGTTGTGAGAGAAATGATTTTGGACGTAAATGATTTTGAAAGAATTGAATATGAATTACTCTATTTATAGTTGATAAATTCACAATGGAATCATTTTTTGTATTTTTCCAACATGGTTTTAAAGACTAAATTGATTTTGAAACATATTCAAAATCTAAACCAAGCACATAATTCTGAAGGACAAAATCAATTGTCAAACTTGAATTGATTCTGCATCTTTCCAACAGAATGCCAAACATGCACACAATCTCTTTTTGTTATGTGATTATTGCAAGTTTTCAAAATATCTCATCCTATTTTTCTTCCAGATATTATGGCAATATATATCCCAACTATGCTCTCTTTTTCTTCATTTCAGCTGTCTCTGGTGAGGGTTTTCTGGCACGTGACATAGCAATAGAGAACAGTGCAGGGCCAAAGAAGTATCAAGCAGCAGCAGTGAGAGTAAATGCAGATTTAACTGCTTTTTATAGATGTGCCATTTATGGCTACCAAGACACTCTTTATGTTCACTCCTTCAGACAGTTCTATAGAGAGTGTGACATCCATGGTACAATAGATTACATATTTGGCAATGCAGCTGTGGTTTTCCAAGAATGTAACATAATATCAAGAATGCCACTATCAGGCCAATTCACAGTCATTACTGCACAGTCCAGAGACACCCCAGATGAAAACACTGGAATTTCAATCCAGAATTGCTCAATTTTAGCCTCAGATGATTTGTCTTCAAATTCTAACAAAGTTAAGAGCTACTTAGGAAGGCCATGGAGGCCTTATTCTAGGACAGTGTACCTTGAGTCCTACATTGATGACTTTATTAATTCAATGGGGTGGACAAAATGGTCTAATGATGATCAAGGCTTAGACACTTTGTATTATGGAGAGTATGAGAATTACGGGCCGGGTTCTGCCACGGGTAACCGGGTAAACTGGATAGGGTACCATGTGATGGAATATCAGGATGCCTATAATTTCACAGTTTCTGAGTTGATTCAGGGTGATGCTTGGCTGCAGTCTACTTCATTCCCTTATGATGATGGGATTTGATGCAGAAGCGACACTTTGCTTTCTAGTTTGCTCCAAATCTTACGCTTACTAATGTGATTGTCCTCAGTAGCCTAAAGTGGTTACTTATGAGTGACAAATGTAAAATAAAATGGTTTATAGCTAATTATACATAGGTCACTTTGAGGCAGAGGATGAAAGTGTTGCTGATTTTGAAGTATTTGTTTCAGTTTAATTATTATATTTAACTTCAAAGAGAGGGGATGCCAAAAAAGGCCCAATGTAAGAAACTGGTGTTTCCAATGGATTTAGATCTTGATCCATTTTTCTTATTGCACAAAGTAAAGAAATTTTTAGGTATTGTGGATGATACTTGACGTCTCATTCAGGATCAGCTCAACTGATATATCTAACATATTTTGGATTGTGTGGCAAATAGGGTGTTGGGATTGAATCCCCACTCATCCCCCTCCGCTGTCCATCAAATTTGAGTACTCATTACTTAAATTTTCTACTTTTATTATCATGGTGCAAATGTTATTTTAAAATAAAAAGATGTATTTCTATACAAATTTATTTTTGATTTTTTTTATCTATTTCTTTTCTAAGATGAACATAATAAAAATAGAAGATTTAAATCCTTTTATTATAATCATGTCAATAGGTTTTTTAATTTCTTTTAAAATTTAAGCATAGATTTGACGAATAAAAAAAATGGATTAGATATAAATAACCGCTCATTCTCGGATAGCTGCTTCCCAGTTTAATGGGTGTAAATTAAAATCGGAAAGAAATAGCCAACAGCCAACAGTCAAATACACCGTGTAGCTTTATATAGATAGTTGCATTATCTTTTCACAATTTTACTGGCTATTTTGCAAAAGGATTTCAAAGTTAGTCTGTCCAAAAGAAAAGAAAGAACTCAGCGGGAAATACGGTTGAATAGTCCATAACTAACTTTTAAAATAGAAATACCTGAAACGTCTCTGGACCACACTTCCCCTCAATCCGACAACATTAAAATTGCTCAGGAACACAACAATGTCGAAGAGGACTTAAATCATCCTTTGGTTTCTGTGTCCTCTCTCCGTTACTGTTTTGCTCTGGTTTTAATCTAAGGCAGAGTGGGAGCTGAGCTCTGCCTTAGAAGACATTCCACAATGGCGTTTCAAGATTTCGACCTCATCACCAACCGCCGGAAGGAGGAGAAGAGACGGAGGATGAGGAAGCGGATCATCATCGGCACGCTCTCCGTCGTCATCCTCGCCGGCGTGATCTCAGCCGCCGTTTTCGCCGTGGTCACGAAAAGCAAAGAAAACAAGGATGAAAAGCATTCGCCTTCTGCCGCCGCCTCGCATTCGAAAGAGAAACCGATCTCCTCCGGAGAGAAGATGGTGAAGATGGTGTGTAGCTCCACGGATTACAAGGCGAAATGCGAATCCACACTTACCAAGGCAGTGAAAGAGGATCCTAAGTTGGCACAACCTAAGGATCTTCTCAAGGCTGCTATTAAGGCTGCCGGGGACGAGGTTGACAAAGCGTTCGACAAAGTCAAAGCCATGAAATTCGAAACCGAAGAAACGAAAGGAGCGTTTGAGGATTGCCAGAAACTGATCGAAGACGCGGAGGAAGAACTGGAATCCTCCATGGACTCACTTGATAATTTGACGCAACTTTCCGATAAACAAAGTGATTTGAACAGTTGGCTTAGTGCTGTAATGTCATATCCCCAAACCTGTGTTGATGGATTTCCTGAGGGCAAATTGAAGACTGATATTGAGAAGGTGTTTGAAGATTCTAAGCAATTGGTTAGCATTTCTCTTGCCATTGTGTCGCAGTTGGGTTCATTGCTTTCTTCATTCAAAGCACTTGCCAACAACAATGCCGTTGCAAGGCACTTGCTGTCATCTCCGGCCGGTGCTTTGGACAAAGATGGACTTCCGACATGGATGAACCACGAGGATCGGAGGGTGTTGAAGGCGGCCGACGATAAGCCGACGCCTAATGTCACCGTTGCTAAGGACGGTAGTGGAAAATTCAAGACCATCTCTGAAGCTTTAGCAGCAATTCCGGCAAAATACGAAGGACGGTATGCTCCTAGCCTAATCTTATTGCATCCCTTTTCCCTACCATATTTTAGTTATTTTTTTCTATTTTAAAATTGCAATTCTAGTCCCTATTATTTTAAAATTTTTGCCATTTTAGTCTTTGGTGTCAGATTCTAGCAATCTCATCTTCATAGGTTGAAAATTTGAGCATTGTCATACATATACTTACACTTATTTATATATCTAAATTTATACTCTCAATTTTTTTAAACGAATTTAAATCTAGAAAAATAATATATTATAATTGATGTTTTTTTATTTTTAAATTAATAATATGATTTATATTATATCATATTAGTAATTTGATAAATCTTATTACAATTTAACTTATATGGATAAAATTGTATCAAATTATTGGAATCAAATTATAAAATCTTAATCTTATATATAATATCATTAAAGTGAAAATTCCACATCCATTAATGGTAGGACGAGTAAATTCAACAAATCCATTGATGAGAGTGCCTCATGTTGCACATCTCCATGCATAAGGTGATATTTTAAGTAATGTTGACTCATTTTTTTACAATGAAAATGCAGGTACGTGATTTATGTTAAGGAAGGAGTATACGATGAGACTGTGATCGTGACAAAGAAGATGATCAACATTACCATTTATGGTGATGGATCACAAAAATCCGTTATCACGGGCAGCAAGAACTTTGTAGATGGAGTCAGGACTTTCCAAACTGCTTCCTTTGGTATGTCTAAATTCTCTTCATAGAAACTACACTTCTTTTTTTTTTTTTTTTTTCCAACTGCATCCTTTCATAAGTCTAAATGATATAATATCTCAACAATAATTCTAACAGTGAGCAAATGAAAATTCTTATTCCATCAAAAAATATTAACACAAAATTAAAAATAGGAGATATGTGAGTTTTAAAATAAGAATCCTATGCATATCTTTAAATCTATCTCTCTCCTAATAAAATAAAAATATCTATTTACTTATGAAATATATTAAAATCGCTCTCATTATTTAGTAAAAAAAAAAAAAAAAAATCTACAAGCACTTTCATATAAGAAGGAATATGTTATCAACTTTCAAATCATTTACATCATTCTTTATACCAACATACATGACATAATTAATTTATATTATAAGATGCAAGTGTGATCAACTTAAATCATATAGTGTTTACATGTGCAAAAACTGTAATGAATGATAGAAAATGCAAATAATACAATGGGCGATGCCATATTCACTTTGGGATAGCCAAATTGTTTTAAATGTGATTTTTTTTTTTAGAAAAATCATACATAGCCCCCTAAAAAATTAAAATAATTTTTTTTAAGTTTTAACCATTTATATTTTAGTTCCTCAAAAAGTTTATCTGTAACTCTATCACTATGTCGCATTACTCATATAACATACAATGGTGTGTCTTAATATTTTGAATAATTCTTCAATGTTTTATATATAACATGTTGTGTCCTATATTTTTGAAACTTCTACGTATGGATTTATGTCACATCTCAATCCAATTCATGATTCATATTAAAAAATTTATACTATATCTATGGCAATATAATCAGTAGTAAATCCTGCACGAAAATTCACATAAGATACTTAAATCTTAATTTGCCATACACACTGCAGCCGTAGAAGGTGATGGATTTTTGGGAAAAGCGATGGGATTCAGAAACACAGCTGGTCCAGAGAAGCATCAAGCAGTGGCAGCCAGAGTGCAATCAGATCGTGCCATATTTGTCAATTGCCGCTTTGAGGGCTACCAGGACACTTTATATGCTCAAACCCACAGACAATTCTATAGAAGCTGTGTGATTTCTGGCACAGTTGACTTCATCTTTGGTGATGCAGCTTCTGTCTTCCAGAACTGCATTTTGGTCGTCAGGAAGCCACTGGACAACCAACAAAACATAGTCACAGCACAAGGAAGAACCGACGGACGGGAAACCACAGGGATTGTGTTGCAGAAATGTGAAATTAAACCTGATGACAAGCTGGTTCCAGTGAAGGACAAAATCAAGAGCTACCTTGGAAGGCCATGGAAGGAGTTCTCAAGAACTATCATTATGGAATCTGAAATTGGCGATGTCATTCATCCTGATGGCTTTATGCCCTGGGAAGGGGAATTCGCACTTAAGACGCTTTATTATGCTGAGTATGGCAACACTGGAGCTGGAGCTAGTACTTCTGCTAGGGTTAAGTGGCCTGGCTACAAAGTCATTAACAAGGAGGAGGCTTCTAAGTTTACAGTAGGAAATTTCTTACAGGGAACTTGGATTAGTGGCTCAGGTGTACCTGCTCAGGTGAACATGTACAATTGAGGGTTAGCTTCAGTGACGGATTCAGAAATTTATCATCGTGGTTGAGAGTGAAGGATTGGAGGGGCCAAATTTATATGTGAATAAAATTTGCATGATTCTTTTTATAAAATTTTTCAAAATATTGGAGGGCTGCCCTTCTAACCCCCTTTGGATTCATCTTTGGTTGGCTTCAAATTTCCTCTCTTGCTTACATGTTAAATGCTTCAAACGATGGTATATGCTGTATATTCTTGGGCATAGTGTGGAGTTTCTATGTGCATTGAGGATGCTGACCCATTTCTGACAGTGAAAATTTTCATCATGATATCCTTCACTGTCGGGGTGTCATAACTTGTTTATAGAATCTTTCATTTAATTTGCACATGTAGGAGAAATTAATTTCTTCTCTTTTCAATTCTTTCAATTTCATTTTCAATGGAAAATCTGAAGTTCAGAGGGATAATCTCACTGTAGCTATCCTGATTAGCACCAATACAAATTAGTTGCGTTTTTCATCACTGGACTAAAAAAGCACGAGATTTTTGTTTTTGTTTCTTTCTATGGTTCTTCAATTTTTTATTTTTATTTTTTGGGGTTTGGACCATTTAGGACTTCCAAAAATCTTTATAAAGGAAATGTCCCATAATCATAATTAGAGAAGAAAAAGGTAATCCATGCGTGCCCATAACAACTTGGTGTAGTTGAATGTTTAAAATGTAAACAAAATCTCTACCTTCATTTAATAGCCCTTAAAGTTTGGATTAAGCAGATGTTGGATAACCCAACTTGATATGAGCCCAAAGGAGTCAAATAACGAGGAGGGCTTCATATAAATCTGACCATATAAAAAAAATCATATATATAATTAAGAAAAATATTCAAAAGTTAAATTAGAGTAGTTCTGCTCAATTTTAAATTAGGTCCTGTAGTTTAAAAATCTTGAATTAAATATTTATATTTATTTTTTATTTTTAATTGGATACCTTTTACTATTTTTTTAATAGATTTTATTAGTAATTGATATATTAAAATAACACACTTTTAATGTAATTTAATGATTATTGATATAAAATTTTTATACAATTTTTATTTGTATTTAAGTAACAAATAACTTAAATAAAATTAGAATATTTTATAAAATTATTTTATTTTTAGAAGAACATAATGAATCTCTTGTCTTTTATTTTATAAATTGTCAATAGATCATTATCTATATGAGTCAATTATTAACAAAATCTAATAAGAAAATGAGAGTAAATATCTAATTAAAAATAAAAAATAAGTATAAAGATCTAAGTTAAAACTTATAGATATTTGATTAAAAATTAAGTAAAATTATAAGAAGACTGAGAGTAATTTAACCTTATTCTCGTTATAATGTATGATAATTTTGTATATGTTCTGTCCTATAATGTATTGTTATACATATGGTATCAGTTCTTTGGGAACAGAAGAAGCTACTAGAAGCCAATATGACAGATATTTTATAATATTTTAGAAACTATTTAAATGTATAATTCTGTCTTGATCTGGAAAACACACCCACGGATGCAATAGAAACAGGAATCATCTTGTGAAACCAAAATAATTGAAAACTTCCATGCCAGCCGTCCATATTGTTTATAGACTGAATCATATACTTTACCAAACGGAGCTTTCGTTTAAAACTTTAAAAAATTGGATTTGCCCATTACTTTATGAGACCTTTTCACTACAAGAAACAGGGCGAGTTAGCGGTGGTTAATTAGAGACGGTTTGAAGCGGTTAATTAGAGATGGTTAGGCAAACCGCATCTAAATAACAAATATAGAGGCGGTTAAGCTAATCGCTGCTGTATTTTAAACAATAGCGGCGGCTAAAGCTCTAATCGCCTCTATGTGTAAAATAATTCGACCTGGCACAAAGTGCCCTCATACCCATTTCCTTCTCGTCACCATTTTCCCCTTTCTTCCCTAATGACAGCTCTTTGAATTTGTGCGATTTTGGCAACAATCACATGCCGAACAAAGAAATGCTCCACTCCTAGTCTCTTTGGCTTACGACAATAATCACGTTGATGTGTTGGATTACTGTCCTTGCGAACTCCTGTTTCTCTCCAGGTGTTGGATCGATTTATACTGTAAGAACCTAAGTTTTTCAATGCCAATCCTTTTGACTACCATCTGACTGCCGTTGTTGAGCTGCGACCGAACTGACGGAGGTGCTGGGTCTTGAGATCGAAGTGCATCGATGATCGATCTTCAACGACATTGTGATGGATTTGAGATCAAATGAGTGATGG
>JANHAO010019573.1:0-13172 GCA_026873985.1 Saraca asoca
CATAACCCTTTACAGGATTGACTAAATGGACTTCTCACCATGGACATCATCTTAATTATGCAACGATCATAAACATGAACATAATATGCAAAATAGGATGAATATATACAACTTTTATTTATATCCAAATCGATATAGAATGTACAATCATAGATACAATAGAGTTCAATCAAATTGACTCTAGGGCACCTATATACGACTAACAAATATATCAACAATAATAAAAAAAATATTTATGCAAAACCTATAATATATTTTATCACAAAATTATGGATTCTCTAACAAATCATATACATAAAATTGCCAAATAAATTTGTACAAATTTGAGTCTTGCAACATGGTAGAAAAATTGGCTATGATACTAATTGTTGAAATTGAAAAAAAAATGATAGCCAATAATTGAATCTTTTATTCATGTCACAAAGCCTCTAAATTTGTACAAAATAAGCAATTAACAAATATATGTGTACCTAGTATTGACTGCAAAATTATGAACACGAATCCTCCAAGTCAAGTGCACTCCTCACATACCCTAACTGTATCCTCAATAGTGTGACTATAGCTCTATCAAGGATATAAGTAAGGGTCTGCCTTGTTGTAACCCTATTGGGCCAACTAATCCATCATTATTGGCTCAGTTATAAAGCTTATACCATAAAAGTCTATTATTAGTCTAGGTGTCAACTTAGGCCCTAATAATATGATCACACTTTAATTGGCTTATTTTATAATTTTATTATAAAATTTTAATAATCCAATCATAATATAAGATTAAACTATGGTAGCCTAATATAGGAAATTCCAACAATTTTCTCTTCAAACCTATACTAGAATTGCATAAAATTACATGCTTAGAGCATGGAATCAAATATTTGAGAAAGGAGCTTTATCTCTACAAAGTTCTTGGTAAATTTTTAGTAAGGAATGGTCTTATATCAAATACCCTAATTAAAATGAATTCGTAGACACTGTATTTCTAACTTTGGTCAAATGGATATATAGAAAGCCCAAATATATTTCTATGGTTCACATTGATTGTAATGTGATCTCTCATGGAGATACCCATGGATCTATCCCCAATTTAGCAAAATCAGCATCAAAATTGAAAGGAAAATGAAAGGTATTCATGCCATACTCTAGAAAGGTAGGAGGAAAGTGATAAAGAGCAAGCTCTTTGATAAGTCTTAAGTTCTTGCTAGAACCCTAGGAGAGCACTTACTTGAGGAAGAAACACTTCTATTTCATAAATTTGTCAAATCTCCATTGTGAGGAAACATGCCTTCTCTAATAGCAATTACTCCTAAAGATGGGCTGGATTGAAGTCCTAAACAAGCCCACTAAAAAGTCAAACAAAAATAGCTAAAAACACATAGGTCTAGGCCTTTACAAATAGTCAAACACAAGCCATAAAAATAGTCTGAATGGCCTTTAAAAGTGATGCCCAAATAGCCACAAACCATCCCCAAAAATTATACAAAAAAGGTCAAAAATAGCCCTTAAATGTTAAACAAAAGTAGCCTAAAAATATGCTAAATAAATCGGCCATATGTGACATAAAGTGGCTACCATTTTGGAGCCAAAAGTGATACCAAATGGATACTTCAAGGGCTGCCATGTAGATGGTCAAATGGCTTAAGAGATGACATGGCTTCTGTGCAAATACACCTTAAGTCTCTAAGTCTTTGCTCCCCATATGAATTCTAAAGTGTGTGACAAAAGCCCTTGAATTGCTTCCCTCATCTTCTTTGCCTTGGTTCTAGTCATGGTTCCATTTGGCAAATGCAAGGCTTCTTAGTGATCCTTGGCTTGGTCTTCTATATTCTTATCACTCCTTCCTTCCTTAAAAGGATTCAATCTCCACTCAAAACCTATATCAAAAAGAGAAAGTTAGCAACATTAAATGTAGCACCAATGTTAGAATCACCTAGAAAATCTAATTTGTATGCATTGTCATTTATTCATGCCACCACTTGAAAAGGCTCTCTTCTTAGATGGAGCTTTATCTTCCTTTGAGCCGAAAATCTTTCTTTCCTCATGTGCAACTACACCCAATCACTCAACTCAAACACCACTTTCTTTTAGCCCTTATTGGCTTATTGAATGTATTGTTCCATTTTCCTTTCTATGTTCTTTCTCACTTGCTCATAGAGTTACTTCACTTGTTTGGCCTTTCTCTTCCTATCAAGGCTAGCAAGCTCCTTAATTGGTAATAGTAACAAATCCAAAAGGGTTAATGGATTAAAACCATAAGCAATTTCAAAAGGAGAATATTGAGTGGCCAAATATACATTTCTATTGTATGCCAACTCTACATGAGGTAAACATTGTTTCCAATTCTTTAAGTTCTTTGGGATGAAATATCTCAACAACATAAAAAGTTCTGTTAACTACTTCTACTTGGCCATTGGTTTGAGGATGACAAGTGATAGAAAACAATAATTTTGTCCCTAATTTACTCCAAAGGACTTTCCAAAAGTAGCTTAAGAACTTCACATCTCTATTCGAAATAATGGTCCTAGGCACTCCATGCAATCTCACAACCTCTTTAAAGAACAAATTAGCCACATGTATAGCATCTTTGGTTTGTTACATGGAATGAAGTGAACCATCTTTGAGAATTTATCAACCACAACAAAAATAGAACCCTTCCCCTTGTTGGACCATGGCAAACCAAGCACAAAATCTATGGAAATATCCACCCAAGGTTTACTAGGAATGAGGAGTGGGATACAAAAGCCATAAGGCATGATTTTAGACTTAGCTTCTTTACAAATTATACAATTTCCACTAAATTTTTCTATATCATGCTTCATGCCTAGCCAAAAGAAGTGCTCTTGCAAGATAGACAATGTTTTAGCAATGGCCAAAATGTCCCATTAAACCCCCCATAAACTTCCTTAACAAGTAAGTCCCTCAAAGAACCCCTAGGCATACATAATTTGTTTTCTTTGAAAAAATAGCCATCTACCCAAAAGTAACTTTCTGACAAGCATTGAACACACTAGCAAAGTCATGGTCATTAACATACAATTCTTTAATATGTTCAAACCCCAACAATTTAGCATGCATAGTTGAGATGAGGGTATATCTGCCAGAAAGGGCATCAGCTACCACATTCTCTTTACCTTATTTATATTGGATGGTGTAGGGAAAAGTCTCAATGAACTCCATCCATTTTGCATTCCTTCAATTCAATTTCCTTTGGCCTTTCAAGTGCTTTAATGACTCATGGTCAGTGCAGATGACAAATTCTTTTAGCCATAAGTAGTGCTGCCAAGTTTCCAGTACCTGAACCAATGCATTGAGCTCCTTGTCATATGTTAGGTAGTTGAGGGCTACTTTATTTAGCTTTTCACTAACAAATGCAATGGGATGCCTTTCCTGCATCAAAATAGTTCCAATTCCAAGTCTTGATGCATCACATTCAATCTTAAAAATTTTGAAAAATGCAGAAAAGTAAGTAAAGTGGCTGAAGTTAATTTTTCTTTTAACAAGCTAAAAGCTTTCTCTTACTCACTCTCCCACTTGAAAGCTACATTTTTCTTTACTAATACGATTAATGGGACTACCATGGTACTAAAATCTCTCACAAACTGCCTATAGAAACTAGCTGATCCATGAAAACTCCTCACCTCACTCATGATTTTAAGGGTTGGCTAATCTTTAATGGCTTCCACTTTTTCCTTATCCTTTTAATCCCATTGCCACTCACCACATAACCCAAGAAATTTTTTTTTCCAAGCAAAAGGAACATTTCTCAAAATTAGCATACAATTGCTCATCCTTCAAACATTACAAAACACATTTCAAATGTCCAACATGCTTATGTTCACTTTTGATATAAATAAAGATATCATCAAAATAGATAACCATAAATTTTCCAATGAAAGCATGTAAGACATGGTTCATTAACCTCATGAATGTGTTAGGGGCATTTGTTAAACCAAAAGACATAACCAACCACTTATACAAACCATGCTTAGGGAAATGGGAAATGGGAAGTGGGCTAAGCGATACAAGACACAATCAACAACATACTAAGTAGGTAGATCTTGTTTAGGTTCAGCTTGAAGCTCTACTTGAAGTTCAGTTTCTTCATCCCATTGGTGCATCTGTTGTGATATTTCATATAGTTAAGTCTCCAGAGTATTGAGCCGTTCATTTACTGTGGTTTGAAGTGTACGGACTTCTATTTCCATATGTCCCATGTAGTCCTTTATAGACTCAAAAATGATTGATGTGTGTCAAGGTGATCTAACAAGTGAGTGTGCAGTTTTCTCATTTCTTCAACTAATCTATTTTCTAACTCACTAGACAACCCTACTCCCCCTGAACTTGATGTTCCTTCAATGGTTTGGGGAACTTGTACCCTTTTCCTTTTCCAATTTCCACTATCATCCTGCTCTAATTGCATCTTATGTAGGTGTCTGGTAGTTATCATGGTAGATGCATGTTATGAGTATTTTCTAGAGCAATGCAAAATGGGCTAGCAAAGGCCCAATAAGAGATGAGTCCAACCAAAGAGAGCCTAGATCATTTGAGGACTGAGGTTGCTCGACAGAGGCACCATCTCACTGGCTATGAGCTCAGGACATAGGACAAGTTCGAGACGGTAGTCCTAGCCCACTAAAGACAAGCCCCAACTCACCTAGCCAACAGGTCATTTTACACAAGCTCAAATCATGTGAGCCTAACACTGCTAGTTAAAGGTTAGTAATGACCTTGAAACAGGAGCTTTAGCTCACAGGAAGAAGTACATCACCTAGCTAGAAGCCCACCGTAGTTATACCAAAAGCATATGTCCACACATAGACCTAACTTGCAGGGCCAATTTGTAAAGAGCACCCTGCAAGGGCCCACTCATAGAAAGGAGTCTACAGAAGCTGATTTACAGGAGTCCAAATTGTCAACACATTTATTACTTGATGTAACAGATTTACAATTTGTTAAATTACATTTGTAACTTGTCAACCTTTATAAAAGGGGAAGGAATAGAGACAAGAAGGGGAGAGTCCTTTGAATAGATACTATAACACTGCTAAATTTTCAACAAAGAAATAATATGATCCTTAGATATAGGAATCCAAACAAAGGATTTTAGCTAAACCACATTAAAAAATCCTTTTTGCCTTTGTTGTTCTTCCTCTTTCCATCTCTTCATCTCTTATTTATCTAACCAGTTTTCAATTTAGGGATTGCAAAACTTATCTGATTGACTAGATTTCGGATAACCAAATTTTACCATCAACAATGCATTTATTAGATAAAATTGATTTTCTTCAGCAATTGGTAGTTTAGATTTTTTGAAAATAGGGGTAAGAATCATACTAAATGGGAGGAAGCCAATATCTTAGTGTTATGGGTGAGATTCAGAGCCTCCTCAAAGGTCTGATAAAAGACCCGAATAGCTATAGAGCTTTAGCTCGTTAAGGTATTCGAGATGCGAAGCCTTGGCTCATGCGATCAGCAAACTTCCTCACGCAGGCTCATTCCAGCAAGAACAAACTTTGCCTCAGAAGAACATGCTAGTGACCTCTGAACAGAGGATTTGGTTCACTCAAGAACAATTTTCATCCAAAAACCCCATAAGCAGGAGACAAGTGTACGACATGCTCAGGAGACAAGGGTCTCATCTGCAGAATGTAATCTGCAGTAGCTGAATTGTAAGATACACTTTGTTTTGTATGAACATGACATGATGTAACATATTTACAATTTGTAAATTTACAATTGTAATCTCCTCTCCTCAATAAATAGAAGGAATGAGATGAATAGGAGGGAGAGAGGGGGCCATACTAAAACTTTGTATAAATACTTTCAAATCAATATACTACCATGGAGTAGGGTCCGATCCCATCCGGATTTGGCTGAACCACATTAAAAAGGGGTTTGCATTCCTTATTGTTGTTCTTCTCCTTCTGGCCATTCTATATTTGTCAACTAAGATTAGAATCAGATTGTAGTTTAAGTCCTGAAAGAACCTCTCTTGTTGGCTAGATTCAGGTAGAACCAAAATCCACCTTTAACATTTTGGCGCCGTCTGTGGGCGCTTATTTGCAATTTGGTTAATCCTCTATGCTTAGGCTAGCCCTTTGTTTGGTAGTGATGGCCAGAGGAAAAGTTATTAGGAAGTCTTAGGCTGTCAGTAACCATTTGGAAGGTCGTACGACAAGTTCTTCTACTGCCAAGACCGTTAACGACTTTCCTTCCTCTGTTCGCCAGCGACCTACCACTACTATGCTTGGAGGTAATGAAATGCAAACTTGGGACCAATGCCAAAAGGCATTAGAAAATATAGTAAAAGAAATGGCTAAAGCATTTAAGGTGTTGGCACAAGCATAATCTCAAAATTTACAAAGACGAGCTGAAATCATCACACCCGAAAATGGTCATAGCAATAACAAGTTGAAAGCTTAAACAAGGTCAGCCAGGAGCTTATGTCAGATCATCGCTCACGTGACCAGGAGAGTATGAAGAGTCACTAACCTTCCAATGAACGCCTAGAGGTGTTACCTCAACTGATGGAAGAGTTGCTGCAGAGGGTGAAATAACTAGAAGAACACTCTCAAGGTCAAAGCAATCGAGGAAGCCCCAAGGGACAATCCCCCCTTTCTAAGGAGATCGAGTCGGAACCTCTCCCGTATAAGCTTAAAGTTCCTATGGTTCCACTATACAATAGGGATAATGACTTGCATAGCCATCTGGACATGTTCAACATCCAAATGGACCTCTAGATAGCTAACTCTCTGATCAAATGCCACGTCTTCCTAGCTACATTGGGAGATGCACCTCGAGCTTGGTTCAAGAATCTCCTAACTCGTAGCATCAGTAGTTAGGAGCAATGCCAGAAAAAATTTCTTAATCAGTACCAAGCATTGAGGAAGAAACTCACACCCTCTACCATCTCGCGACAATCTTTCAGCATAAGCATGAGCTACTGAAAGATTATATAGCCCGATTTAGATGCGAGACTGATAATGTGGAAAGCCTATTCAACAAGGCTATTTTGATGGCCATATTAGTAGGACTTTGCAAAGGTGGCAAGCTATATAAAAGTATATACAAATCCCTAGTCATGGACCTAGGTAAATTTTATGATTGGGTAGCCAAGTAGATCAGGTGGGAGGAAACTTTTGGTTCGAAAGGGTCCAAGCAAAAGGATGAGGTAAGCCTCTCTACCCAAAGTAAGAAGAGGAATAATAAGGGTCAGAATGGTGATTCCAACAATCAGCCCACCAAGAAGGCCAAAAGTGAGTGACCTCGGCATTTAGGTCGTCTTGACCATTATAGTATCCTAACGGATACCCGGGATAAGATATTTGTTGTGGAAAAGGGCAAAGAAGATTTCAAGACTCCTATTCCCTTGTGGACTCCTCGCATAGGCAAAAACACAAACAAGTTCTGTGCCTACCACAATGAGGTAGGGATAACACCTCATATTACCGAGCTTTCAAAGATACTATTGAGGATCTAATAAAGAAAGGGTGCCTGAAGGAGTATGTATTACGGCCTACAGCACAGTAGCCTCCCTGGCCTCAGTAGGACCTTGAATAGGAATAGTTGATTGCAGTGAGAACCATATATTGAACTTGTAATATGATATGTGAAAATGGCTCACACTTTGTATGGGTTGATTCATGTAAATTCTCCTAGAAATTCTGGAAAACATTTGATTTGGTCTCGAAAATCTGAGAAGTGAACACTCCATAAACTAAGTCTCAAAGTTATGATTGAATGTCACATTACCAGTAAGGCACCACACTTTCATGACCTACTTCTCGGCAGCTTCCATATGATTAAGGATTCATAGCTTTCATGCGATCAAATTCTGTAGCTTTCATGCAATTTAAAGCTCACACGTACGAGCCATTTTCTTAGCCATCGTGCATGTAATGACCTTACTGCACGTATAAGCCACTTTCTTAGCCACCATGCATTGTGATCTTATCACACGTGGAGCCACTTTCTTAGCCACCACATGCATGCAGAGATCTCATTGCACATATGAGCCACTTTCTTAGCCACTATATGCACACCATTGTCAGCCATGCATACAAGCCACTTTCTTAGCCATTGTATGCTTTCGTAGCTCTCATGCAATCAAAATTTCACAACTCTCATGCGATCAAAATTTCACAGCTTCCATGTGACCAGATATCTTAAAGCCATGCGGCCTACTTATATATTGCTCACGTTCAATACGTTAAACTTGAATCTAGTTTTCGATCAAAGAAGCATCATCGATTGGTTGTTTAGTTATTTTTATATGTAGAATTAACACTTATCATCTAAAATTTGCAGCACAAACAATCAGGTACTCGAAAAAAAGAAAAGAAAATTTCCTTCACTTAAAGGCCTCAATGAGGTACATTTACATCAGAAAAAGTCAAAATACAAGTCGAAAAAAGCTATATCTAGTTCTCTTGGAAGAAAGATTGGCACACAGAAAGAAAACTCCCACTAATCATAAGGCTAGTCACCGAGGGATAAACCTCTATCGATTGGAAGCTTGCCAACTTGCCTAAGTCCCCAACATTCTTCTTCCAACCCCCTTTTCAATGGCAAGCTCTTCCTCAACTTGATTCCCGAGGCTAAGAGAGTCTGAAAAAGCTCATCGGAGTGGCAGAAAAGGAGAAACTTCATAATCATAAGGACATAATCTGAAATCCGTATGAGATCTCTATATGTTACTGGAAAAACATTACCTTCGAAGCCTCCTACGTAATAGACCATACATGCCTCACCAGAAAAATAGAGCACCGAAGGTATGGGGATCTCATATAAAGTTTCCATCAAATTTCTCTAAAGTAAGAGGGAAAGGCCTCTATTGTCTTAAATAGAAGTAACTTTGATCCCACCAAAGGGTCCTAGAGAACTCCTAACCACCTTCATTAATTCTCTAGGAGAAAACAAGGTAGACATGTCCATGATTATGAGACACGTGTAATAGAAGGAACGTTCTGGAGCAAATGAAATGGCACAACTAATAAAGGCTTTGACTATATGGTGAAGTCTCAACTCCCAACCCACGAAGCGAGCTGAGAGTTAGGGGGCTAAATGTTATGGGTGAGATTCGGAGCCTCCTCAAAGGTCTGATAAAAGACCTGGATAGCTATAGAGATTTAGCTCGCTAAGGTGTTTAAGATGCAAAGCCTTGGCTCGCTTGATCAGCAAACTTCCTCACACAGGCTTATTCCAGCAAGAACAAGCTCAGGCTCATAAAAAGATGCTAGTAACCTCCAAACAGAGGATCTGGTTTACTTAAAAATGATTTTCATCTAGAAACCCCATGAGCAGGAGACAAGCATATGGATGCTCAGGAGACAAGGGTCTCATCTATAGAATATAATCTGCAGTAGCCAAATTGTAAGATACACTTTGTTTTGTACGAACACAACATGATGTAACATATTTACAACTTGTAAATTTACAATTGTAACCTCCTCTCCTCTATAAATAGAAGGAAGGAGATGAATAGGAGGGAGAGAGGGAACTATCCTAAAACTATGTAAAAATACTTTCAAGTCAATACACTACCATGGACATAGGGTCCGGTCTCGTCCAAATTTGGCCGAACCACATTAATAAAGGGTTTGCATTCCTTGTTGTTGTTGTTCTTCTTCTTCTGGCCATTCTATATTTGTCAACTAAGATTAGAATCAGATAGCAGTTTGAGTCCCGAAAGAACCTCTCCTGTTGGTTGGAATCTAGCAAAATTAAAATTCATCATTAACACTAAGCATTTTGAACACTCACCCAGATATTTAATTATGAAATATGGCATATTAAAATCAAATTGGTTTTTGATGATCCACATTAAAAATAATTTATCCTCCATTGTTTGAGTAAATATAGTTACCTTTGGAAGCAACACCCTATAGATAGCATAATGTAAGATCCTGCCCTTAGGGGTAAGCCAGTAATCAGTAATTTCCTACTTCCATCCTTAGGGTTGGAATAAGAAAATAACAATCTAATGGCAGATTCCCTGTTATAGTCAAGGAAGGATCCTACCCTAAGCTTAGGAGCTGATGTATCTATATCAAAAATGTTTGCCAAAAATTCATTATTATTGATGGTGGAATTTGGTTAGGTCTAAATCCAGCCAACCTGAACAGTTCTTGCGACCTCAAACTGCCATCTAGTCGAACTAGTGAGAAATTAGGAGATGAAGAGGAAGAACAACAAGAACAATGAGAGTTTTTGAACATGGTTTGGCCAAAATCCTCTGTTGGGATCCCTATGTCCATAGTTTTATTTTATTGATCTGATGAAATTTCTACAAAGTTTCAATATGTGTTTTCAGATTGTTTTACAATGATCTCCCCTTCTCTATTTATAGAGGTAGGGAGGGTTACAAGTATAATTTACTAAGTTGTATTTCTGTTACATTAAGTACATCAAGTAATAAAAATGAATGACAAGTACGTCTCTTGCAAATCAACTTCTGTAGGCTATTTTTTTATGTGTGGGCCCTTGTAAGCTACTCCTTGTATACTAGCCCCATAAGTTAGGTCTAAAAGGGTGCTTGCTTCAGGTTCACCCTCAGTGAGCTATTAGCTTAGCGAGATACTATGTCCCCAGAGCTGGGACTACCGGTCTAGGTCATTGCTAGTCTTTGGTCAGCAACATTGCGCTTGCACTAGGTGATGCAAGCTCATATAGGTCAAACTATTGATTACACGAATCGAAGTTCAATCTCATAGTTAGCTGGGGCTCCTACCTTACTTCATGTTCTAAGCTTTGTAGTTAGCAACCTGGCACCCTTGAGCGATCATAGCTCTTGGGTGGTTTAGGCTCTCTTAATTGGGCTTACTTGTTGCTAGGCCTTTGCCAGTCCATTCTACATAAAATCAAAAAACACCCATAACAAGTATCAACAGCAATATGTTTATACATGATATAGCATGATAATTTATCCTCAGCAACTACTAAATTTGCATAACACATTTTGACTAATCTCAAATAGGTTGTTCCTTTGTATGTCAAAAATTTATCTAACTTGCATTTGGCTAACAAAGCAAGCAAATGAGTAATTTCTAATAATTTTTTACTAAAGCACTTAAAGGCTCAATTTTCCTATTTGATAGCTGTAGAAAATTGGCATACTCACTTTGAGATTGAAAGTGTGTTTCTTCTTCGACTTGAGTTGTGGATTTGGTTGTCTCCTTGTCCTTTTTCTTTTAGATAGCAAGCTTGATGTGTTTTGACATTTTCTTCAGTTAGGGTTTTATAGGTATGAAAATGGGATCAAGTGATTTAGAGAAGTTTTATCAAAATTGATCAGTGAGAATTGATAAATTTAGTGTTTCTGGCAATTTTATGGAAAAAAAATTGAGTAGAAATGATTTAGATTTAAGATTGGGTTGAGAAGTTTGAGTAAAAAGTAAGAGAGTTTTTGGTGGTTTTGAATAGTGTAACTGTTAAATAAGGTTAAAATCGATTCGATATATAGGCTATGAATTGATTTAATAATTGATTCATAGTGTGTTTCAATGTGTTGTAAATCAATTCAAGTGTAAGTTTTAGAACTTTGAATTGACTGTTAAATTGATTGTGTTATGAAATTGTGCATCAGAATTGTTAAGAATTGATTAGGGAATCAAATACATTAAAGGTAGAATCAATTGTGTAATCAATTCGAAGATTTAAACAAAAGGTTTTTAGAAAATTTTAGAGTTCCTAAAAGGTCACAAATTTTATGAATTAGTTCTTGAATCGATTGTTAAAAAATTTTCAATGCGAATTGATTTATAAATTGATTTGAAAACTCTTGAAAAACATGGAAAAATTATAATCGATTCAGTAATTGATTCAAGCAATTCTAAAAATAGTTTTTTGTGTAGTTTTGTACTATAATTGTCTAAAAGTAATGTATTTACCAGCAACACTTAACTCAATACCAAAGAAACTCAATCTTCACACAAAAAACCTACAAAACAAACCTAAGGATATCTCTGATGCCTAAATTAGTAATTGCAGTGAATGATATAATCTTAAACATAAAAATTTCTTCCAAAAATTTTCAATTCTTCATGTGATCCAATATCCAAAATATTACCAAGATAATAATTTGTGACAGGATAACTTCACTCTGCCTTTTAGCGTTTTATTTTCATGTCTACAAAATAGAAAACTTATATGTCCTTTTATGGTACCTATCTAAATTTAGGTCCAAGCTTATTAGAAAATTCATCAATAATTATTTTAGGTAACCAAATCAGCTTTTCTTTTGGCTTCAAAATGTATGTACCATTTCTATATGGATAATGCTTTATTTGATGTCCTTTATCATTACAGTAAAAACATGTAATATAAGCATAATTCCTTTTGGTTTTTGGCTGTGTGTATCCTAATCCAAATTTATTCTTGAATTGTTTTTGATTCATTGGCATATCATTTTTTGAACTAAAGCATTCAAATCATTATTTTTCTCTTTAGATTGCTTTAATTTTTTTAGCAGATTTTCTTTTTTCACTTTTGACTTGTTTTAGGTCTTTCCTAGTTTTGGCAAGCAAATCATACATCTCCACATACAAATCATCAACATCAAAATCATTTTCAAAGTCATTATCAGAATCAGTAATATATGTACCACGAGAGAAGGATGGATACTGATATACCTCAACATCCTCATCAAATCCGACCATAAAACAAAGATGTGCTTTTTCTTTAGGTACCTCATCTTCTGTTGAATCAGCATCTCCATCTTCCTAAAAAGCTAAATTCCCTTTTCTTGATGCTTGTTTTCTCTTCTTTCTTTCACTTTCAAGTTGTTTCTTTAGGTACACTAGACAATCTAGCTTTATGTGTCCAGGCTTTTTACACTCAAAGCAGGTTGGTGTTATGCTTGATGTACTCCCTTGTTCACCCTTGTTCTGCTTTCTTTTTAGTGGTGGAATAGTAGCTTTCTTCCTTTCTTTATTCCTTTTTTCTCTCAAAATTCTCTGCAGCTTCTTACTAATTAAAGCCATTTCCTCTTTTTCATCTACAATTTCATCATCTTTAGATTGATCCTCATATGAATCAATTAAATTTGTAGCTTTCAAGGCTAGTGTCTTTTTGTTTTTTATCATCTCTATTTTTGTTATATCTTTTAAGTTCCAACTCATGTTCTTCTAGATTTCCAAAAAGTTCTTGGATTGTTGGGATGCCCATCTTCAGTGATTCCT
>JANHAO010019574.1:0-13174 GCA_026873985.1 Saraca asoca
TTTATTAATGTTATATTACATTGGGCCTAATTATTAAAATTAGTTAGACTAATTTAATAACTTAAGCCTAAAAGCCTTACCACACGTTCTATAGAACTAAGACTCTCAATTTAATTAGGACTAAGACTTTTAGTTGGACTGGGCCTAGGTCTTTTATTACTAAAACCCTGGAGTTATCAGATAATATAAAGGGGATTAGTGAGGCCTTCACCATACATGATTAAGAGGCGTCATAAACACATCATTAGAGGCGCAATTTGATAGCAGCCATTTTCGTGAGAAAAAAAAGCGTTTTCTTCAAGAAAAAAATTGAGAGATCCGAAATAGAGAGAGACGTTTTCTAGCAAAAATGTAGTGGTAAGGCAGTTTCATCCAATCAGAGTTTTGTTTTACTCATATGTGGATACCATAGAGACATAGATCTGTTGTTCCGTGTTCGTGATTTTGCATCAAGGCATAGTCTTTTGTTTGTGTTCATTGGATCAAGCCGTAGCATCATAGGAGAGTAAGGAGTGACCGGACGTGTTGCTATTTTTTGGATCAAAATCGCAACATCAAAAGGAACCGTGACCTATGTTGCTGCATACTGCAATAAACACAATGCGAAAAGGCATTTTTCTGGACCAATTGGTTTATATTCTACACATGGATTCGTGGCTGGGGTTTCAAAGTTTTAAAATTTCCACTGTGCTTGCTGCTATGAAACCCAATAGTTATTCAATTCTTTGGGCCTTTGCTGATCTATTCTGTTTGATCCAAAGGTGCCTATAATAGCTTATACTAAAATCGGACCAATAATATGGCAAAAGCATAAGAAACTAACAATATCATTGTTTACAAAACTTTCACACAAAGTACACAAGGATGTGTATATGCTTGATATATATATATAATCTTGGATAAAGTCCTTGAAGTTATAATTATGTATAAATAAATTACAATGGAGGTTGTAATTATGAGATAATTTGTATATAGAGTTAAAATTTTTAAATATCTTTGGTTGTGGAATAACTAAAACTAGATATCAAATATTCATGAGTAAACCAACATATGTTATGTCATATTATTTGAAAGAATGCAATGATCTCATACATTATTTGATGTGGTGATATTTGAACAAACATATGGGTTATGTTAGAGAATATATCACTAGATTGACAAACCATATGGATCGCTACCAAGTGTTGATAGACTTCTTATATGAAAGGTGGTGCAAGTGACCCTTAAATTTGAGATCAACACAGTATCTTATATATGGAATCATATATTTTGACTTTATTTTAGCTTGCACACATGAAAAAGTAGATATGAATAATTTTAGGTACATCACGAAGTACGTGAAGGTAGTGAATCGAGAGAAAATTCATCCTCCCTAGTAAAAATGGAAAGATATTCTAAAGATGTTTTGACACTTGTGCGATGATCAAAATCATTGGCCTATATATTCATTGATATATAAAAGAAGTTTTATATGAGATAACACATGGTCAAACATACACCCTATATTGGACATTTACAATGTTGACACTTAAACCATACCCTTAGTCTAATTTAATTATCAATTGAATTACACACTTACACCTTATCATGAAAAGTTCAATTTCCAAATAATCTATTCCTAGTATTTGGGTAGTTATGATGCTTTGCTAGAAGCCAAACATGATTTATGGATTTGTTTGAACAATTAGGAGAAAATGTATTTGACTTAAAAAGAGTTTTAATTCAATTGAGCTTATAGAAGCTTGTAAATGAATTCATTTTCAACATGCATGAAAATCTATTGGGTCACAGACCATCAAATCACTTTGATCCAAAGTTAAAGGAAAGTGAGAATGCAAAATATTATGAATTCAAGAGTTGAATTAGATGACTTTTTTGAAAATTTGAAATGATTAATTAAGTATTCTAATGTGAATAAAAGTGTTAATTAATCAAAGATTTAATAATTCTAAGGGAGATTATAATTATTAAATAATTGTAAATTTCCACAATTGATATGTAAATGTTTGAGAACATCTATATCAACATTGGAGGAGATCAATAATAGAAAAATGATTCCTCACTTAGAAATTATTTTTAGTTAATAGAAATTATTAGAGGGTGATTACAAAAGGAGATTTTATGAGTATAGACTTATGTGGGCTTGTTGGGACACAAAGGAGGAAGCATTAAGTTAAAGAGTATGGACTCTTTAGGCCAAAAGGGTTACACGGATGACATAAGCAAGGGGTAGCCCTAGCTTGTGTGTAACTCATGAAGCTTTATCACTTTTGCTTGTGCTCCAAACCTCCTATTTAAGGCAGAAAGAAGCCAAACCAAAAAAAAAAAAAACTATTGTTTAGCCTTAGCACATGTGTTGTGTGCCAAATCTCTCTTTATGATCTTACACATCTCCTCTTTGCTTTCAAACACTCAACCCTATCGTTGTGAATTATGATTCCTTAGAAAGCTAACACCTCTTAAGTTAAATAGTTGAATTTCCCATTTTACAAGTTACATGAACTTCATAGAAGCTTTGAATTAACTTGGTTGTTGTAAATCACCATTGGTGTTAGAGATCTAATCCAAATGAGTTGTTCAGACACGATTGGAAAGAGTTGATTATGGGGCTTGTTCATGGAATTGCTTAAAGATCAAACTTAGTTTTGAAAATCAAGAATTTCAAGAATAGTTCTCATAAAGGTATAATTTAGATTGTTTTGAATTTAACCATGCTTTTGAGTTAGTATGCAAATAACATGATTTGGGTTTGGAAAAAAATTTTAAATTTTCACTGTGGATGATTGACACTAATGATCAACATATTTGATATGCCTAGATCTAATTTTTTCTCAATAGCAACACCCTTTAATTGAACTAATTTACATTTAATACTTATTATAATAAAACAATGTTCAATAAGTATTCCTTTTTTATTCTTAAAACTGAATTAAATAAAACTTTTACACATTTAATAACTAAAAGTACATATTTGCCATTGACAGGTCCTGTATCAAAAGATAAACTACGAAAATTGGATCTTGCCCTTATTCCTTTAGGGGAATTTGTATATTCCTTTGATTATTATTATAAACTCTTTGATTTTGTAAAGAATTGCTTTACATTAAGAAGAGTCATGCAAGATTTACCAGTGAATTTGTAGATTATAGATTTTAACAATTATATAGTAAGAATGTAAATTCAGAAGCAGGAAAATAAAAATTCAATGGACAAAGTTTTTTAAAGTGGTTTAACTTGAATTGAAACCACAATTTAGGTCTACTCCACTAGATCATTCTTCAATCGAAAGACCACTTAAATTAATCAAAACATCAAGATTTAACCAAGCTCCTGAAATGGCAATTTATAACACAAGAATTACTGGAATCTTGCTAACCTAGAAGAATTTAAAAACTAGGCTCTTTTAAACCTAAAAACAAACACAAGAAATTATAACAAGTTGTTACTAACCTATACAAGATTTCTATTAACCTAGAAATCTCAAAAGAAAATAAAAGATAAGAAAAGAATAGGATAAAGTAGAAATACAATACCATAAGAAGATTTCAGAAACAATTCTCTAATGGCTAAGATGAATTCAGCAGATTACTTAATTTGATTTGGAAATCTTGTAAGGTAGAGAAATTTGATTAAGCTCTTTTCTCTGAGATTTGTCACAGTTAAAGGAGAAGGAAAATTATATAAAAGTTATGAAAACTAAAGATAGTCAGCACTTTTATAACTGTTATAACCGTTTGTAATAGAAAAACTAACTTTCAATTTGTGAATCAATTCTTAAATCGATTCAAATAAAAATCCCAACTTTTTGGTTTTAAAAGTTTTCAAAACTATTCTTTATGAATCGATTGATGAATTGATTCATATAAATTTTCAAACATGAATCGATTGATGAATCAATTTGTAATGTGTAAAACAGTTTTTATAAAATCTATACTTTCTTCAAGTGGTGTTGCTACCTTATTTGGAAAATATTTGTTTGAATCAAACTTCTTTTGAATTCATTTATAAAAGATCCCAAAAAAATAAAATAATTCCTAATTCTAATGTTAATCTCTTGAATCATATTTATATACTTTGAAACCTACAAAACAAATTAAAATAAATAGTCAAATATATTGTCAAATAGTAATATGAATAATTTGATTAAAATTATTTCTCAACATCAAAATCAAGAAATATGTAGTTAGGGTAACCTAGGCTAACAGTCATAAATTGAACTATTTAATCATTGAATAATTAAAATCAATAACACATCAAACACTTAAATTAACCATAAATACTCAATAAGTTAAAGCAGTAATTTAAATATACTTTAATTAAACCTAAAATTTAATTTAATATGATACAATAAATTTGCATAAGTTTTAATTCTAAATCGCTAAAACTAAAATATACTTAATGCACTTTAAAGAGCTAAGGTAATTAAAATAAATTTATAAATATGCTTTCATAAATTGTAAAATCCAATTAAATAAAATTTAAGTAACACTTAATAAAAAGTGACATCATTCAAGAAAGCTAAAACTTCAATTTTGTCATAAAATAAGCTAAATAATTTTGAAATACTTGGAATAAGTAACATATGCAAATAATTAAATGGGAATAATTTATTTATTTATTTATTCATAACAATTACTAAAATAATTGAATAAATTAGAACACTTAAAATTATTTTCTAAAATCTTTTCAATAATATTTTATAAATCTTATACTTATAAATTTTAAATATTCATATTTATAATAGGAATCTTTATTATAGTTTTTCACTAGGATTTTTTCTTTTTTACAGGCCAAATAGTTCTTTAGACAAGAGATAACCATGTTTGTAACTAGTTCAAGTAAACAAGGGGGACCTATGTGCACTAGGGAGATGATTTAGCTATACTTAACTTATGACCTTGATAAATTGCCATTGTGAAGTAAGTAAGCTGGTAGCACATGTGATCAAGAACGGTGTAGGAAGATGCATTTTTTTTTGTTCACATTATGGTCACTGACCATTTATTTCATTACTCTGTCCCCTTGACTTACTAAACTATTGTGTGATTATATGTAAAACAAATTTACCATGTAAGGTAGGAAAGTAATGTGAACTACACAACTGAGTTGTGTCATTGATCAAATACAAGGATCAAGATAAATAATGAATATCGCTACAATGAGGAACGTGATGCGATCTACCTAGATATGATGCATTGAGGATAGTGATTTGTTCTATCCAAACCACATGGGTTGTTGTTGTTTGGAGATTGTAATTTGTTCTATTAGAAAATGACACATCAAATGACCTACTGCCTCTTTGTATAAGTTTATATGAGATGCATTTTCATAATGAATCCAGAAAGGAAAAATGACTAAGCATAATTACATGATAGGTAACTTAGGATAAAGATTATGATCCCTCATAATATGAAGAGTTCCTATGTCTCATAAAAGCTAAAAATAGTAAAAATTCATAGTCATGTGATAATATTAAATGATAAGTATTATGATATTTAGAAATGTAAATACATGTGTGGACATGATATATGACTAGGAATGTATATACATAACTTACATATTACATATATGAACAAAAGGATTTCCACCCAAAATTGAGGTGAAGATCTTATGCTCACTGAATACTCAGATTGTACTTACCCTTCTATTATTAATATGTATATGTTCAATTTGGTTGAGCAATCTTGGATAGTGAAGACTTAAGGATATGTGTTATTCAAGTATATGATAAAATGAAGTTTTCAAACCAAACTTGCATATCATGTTTCAATATTTTTATTGCATTTATTTCATGGTTTTGAAAAGGATGACCTTTTTTAATGAAATGATGAATAGATTTAGGGTTCTCATGTCAACACTTGATGATTTGAGTTAGTCATATGCCCTATTACAGGGATGTGACACTAGAAGTGGCATGTGAATTTAATTTTTTAAAATGTAATGATTAGTTAACTTGTTTAGGACCACCTAGTAAATTTTAATCTGGAAGCTGGACTGGGACTAATATTGTGACAACTTGACTTAACTTGACTTGGTAAAATAGTAACTCAACATACAATTTTTACCTATTGGACAAACCATATAGAGTTTGGATAGCCCATTTTAATAGGTTTACCCCTAAGTTAGGGAAGTTGATAACTTAAGAAAAAAGTTAAGTTGAAATAAGAATGTTTGCTAGGTTAAAAAACCTTCTTCTCGATAAATCTAACAAAAAACTATGGTTACAAAACACACAAGAAAGCCATTTCACAAATAAAGAAGTCAAAGTAAGGTTCCAAATGGATCAAGAAAGCCATGAACAAACCAAGCATAGCTTGGTAGACCCATTCAATCTACCTGTTGTAACTTGGTTTGCCTAGTTTACTTTTAAAAAAAAAGCCAAAAAAATAAAGAAAAAAAATGAAAATGCTACTTTATAGAGTAAGGTTTAGACATCAAAACAAGCTAATGGTTTGTCCATGTTATTCTTAAGGATGCAGAAATGGATCCAGGTCTACGGGCTTTGTTGGCCATGTCACATCTCGAAATCTAAGGTTGTGATTGGCATAAATCACCTTATGGTGATTTACGAACTCATGACCAATCTCTTATTGAAAGCTTTTTACATAATTTTGAAAACATAAAAATAATGCAAAAATCATATCTTTTAGACCCTTTATTTTAAAACTCATTATATGTAAGATCTTTAATAAAAATCATTTGAAATAAATATTGTTCTAAAATTAAAATAAAATCTTTTTCAAAAGTCATAATCATATTTGAGGATTCAATGTCTGGCTGGATAAAGAGTAACCACTAAAAGATAATCAAGAAAACCACATACCTAATTTCATATACATGCAATCATTATAGAATCTCTTCATTAAATTAATTTCTTCAAATTCATTAACATAGAAATGTTAATGAATGGGGTGAGTATGATGATTCAGTGAGCATGCTAACCTAACTTTGGGTTGAAAACTCTTTTGGTCATTCATATATTATAATCACATAACATACAAGCTATATATATAGTAGAAAAATATAGTTTTTGAAATATATTAAAAAATAATATCATACGACCATCTCTAAAGCTTTCGTACATGATTTTCATGCTTATAATATATCCTTAACTTTCTTCACTATACCATTCATTCATAAGTCATACATCACAGGAAATATGATCCTTGCTCTTCTAAGTCATTACTAATGACCATGTAAAACTCACATACCTTACCTTACTAAGTCATATCAAATGACCATGTAAAAATTCCTTCTTCTTTTATTATACTGACAATAGGGTATACCAGGGAGTGATGTTCTTGTGTCTTTTAATTTGTCTCATATGTTTGTTTCATTTCTATTATGCCCTAAAGCACTTATCCTATGACTTTCTGTCATATGGTTGACACTGTCCCATAACCCTTTGTCATATGAGAGACCATTTGCTTGTAACCCTTATCACATAGGAGAC
The DNA here is from genome assembly GCA_026873985.1 of Saraca asoca. Lineage (NCBI taxonomy): Eukaryota > Viridiplantae > Streptophyta > Magnoliopsida > Fabales > Fabaceae > Saraca > Saraca asoca. Next base: position 7,454 of record JANHAO010019574.1, read on the forward strand.
CTCATATACATCTCCAAGTGCACGTAGGTCCACCAATATCTCTTGTTAGTTCATAATCATACATACACATACACATATTTCATCTTTGTTGTTCTTGTATCTTATTTTATTTTAACATACTTATCTATCCCTATAAATATAATTATTCTATTCATATCCTTCATGTTAACTTTTATATGCTGATCTAATGAGACGTGATTATAAAATATTATCTTTGAAAGGAAAACTTGTTTTAAGAAAATAATTGGAATTGTTAATATAAAATAATATATAGTTAAATAAAAATGTTGGCAGTGGATTTCAGTTATGCCTAAATCCGGCCAATTGAAAGGGTTCTTTTGGGACCCAAGTTATTTCCCGATTATTGAGGTAGTGAGCAACAGGAGATGGCAAGAGGAGAAAGAAAGAGAAAGGTCAAAACATGAAGGTTTAATGCGGTTCGACTAAATTTGGGTGGCACCAGACCCTACGTCTATAGAGATATTTTATTAATCTGAAGGAGTTTTTATAGAGCTTTTGCTATGGTTTCTGGTAAAGTTTCTGCTCATATCCTTTTCTCCCTCCTATACAAAGGTTCCAGCCCCCCATTTATAGAAGCATGGAGGGGTACAAATGAAACTAAATAAACTGTACATCTATTACATCAAATATTAAATGTATAAAACTACCTAAAGTACTATAAATTGGCTTCTACAGGTTAATTTTTGCATATGGGGCCCAATGGTTGTATTTTGCAAAATGGTGGTGTAAGCTACCTATTAGCCTTATGCTCGACCTTAGCAGACTTCTAGCTAGGTAAGACTTCATCCTAGTGAGCTGGAGCTCGTGCGCTGAGACTATTGCTAGTTCGTGACCTCGAGCTTGTTTTGTTAGTGAGCTTGGATCTTTAGCGAGCTGAGATCCTTTGCGTAGCGACCTCATGGTCTGGCAAACTTGTTCCTTTTGCTAGACTTAGGCTTCTACTGGCCCACTTCATAGTGCTAAATTTCCCCTACAATATTAGCCCCCCAACTCTCAATTCACTTTGCAAACTGGGAGTTGCAATTCTTTTTGGAAGGCTTCTTTGGCAGTTAAAGTCTTCAATGTTCAATTTGTTGTGTAGTCACTTCAAACTTCACTTCACCTGAACTAGACCATACTTCTTTTTGAGCATGATTCTCAATCATTGGCATGGCAATCCTATTTTTTTTTTACCGTACAATTTGAAGGCAACCAATTACCTTTTAAGTCTTTCAGTGGACCCGATTGGTCTATATAATGCTTGTGAAGCTCTTCGGGTTCCTCAGTGGAGTGCTCCAATGGGTGTCAAAGTTAAACCCCCCACGTTTTGGATAGTGAGGATTCCTGTGAAGCTTTTTGAGGCATGTATGGCTTACTGCAAAAGATCAAGAGGCATGAATAGCCCACTACATATGACTTCCTTGGAGAGCTCTTTAGGCCAGTTGTGGGGGAGTCTTGTGTAAATCTTAGATTATTTCCTCATGATTTTGTCATGAGTTTCAACCTTACTAGCTAGACTCTTGGCACTTTTTGAATTGCTCTGGGTCTGAAGGAGCCATTGGCTAAGGAAGGATATAAGTATGAGTAATCGAGCTTGCTGGTCTTCCTGCTGGTGGGAGTTTGTATCTCAGTAGCTAGCTTTCTATTTTTTTATGAAAATAATAGCTCTAGGCTTTTTTGCTTTTAGATCTTGTACTTTGGATCTCCTGATGTTAACTCGTCTTGCTAGATAAGGTTTTAACAAAGTGAACTTCTTTTATAGCTCTTCAATTATTGTATTAGACATTCTGCTTGTATGAGTTACTATATGATAGCTAAATGAAATATTTTGATGATAGATTGGTCATATTCTTCAATGAATTTGGGCATTCTACACCTTAAGCAGGTAATGAGCTTCATCTAGAGAGATCGATGTGTGTTGTGAATTAATAAGTCGCATGAGAGCTGTGAATATTAGGTCACAAGAGAGTTATGAACATTAGGTAGCATAAGAGCCGCAAATATTAGGTCGCATGAGATCTATAAACATCAGATCGCATCATAGTAATCTCGTTGCCTTAGAAAAATAATCAGGCTAATTTTAGCACTTTCATGCCTCAACAAGCACAGAGCTACACCGATATTGAGTATTGTAAGTGCCTCCATGCCTTAATGAGCACATAGCTACGCTAGTCATAGAGTATTATGAGCGCCTCTACACCTCAGCGAGCACATAACTACGCTAGTCATTGAGTATTATGAGTACCTCCGTTCCTCAACGAGAATGTAGCTATGCTGGTCATTGAGTATTATGAGTGCCTCTATGCCTTAGTGAGCATGCAGCTACACTGGCCATTAGGTATTGTGAGCACCTCTATGCCTCAGTGAGCACGTAGCTATGTTGGTCATTGAGTAAAGCATTGTGAACACCTCCTCACCTTAGTGAGCACACAACTACGTTAGTCATTGAGTATTATGAGCGCCTCCGTGCCTCAATAAGCATGTAGCTATGTTGGCATTAAATATTATGAGTGCCTTTGTATCTTTGTGAGCACACAACTATATTGGTAATTGAGTATTGTGAGTGCCTCCATGCCTCAGTGAGTACGTAGCTACACTGGTCATTGAGTATTGTGAGTGCCTATGCGCCTTAACAAGCATGTAGCTATACTGACATTGAGTATTGTGAGCACCTTCATGCCTTAATGAGCACACAACTATGCTAGCATTGAGTATTATGAGTGCCTTCGCACCTCAGCGAGCATGTAATTATACTGGTCATTGAGTATTGTGAGCGCCTCCGCACCTTAGTGAGTACGTAGCTACACTAGTATTAAGTATTGTGAGTGCCTCTATGCCTCAACGAGCACGTAGCTATGCTGGCATTGAGTATTATGAGCGCTTTCGTGCCTCAGCGAGTATGCAGCTACAGTGGTCATTGAGTATTGTGAGCGTCTTCGTGCCTCAGCGAGCATGTAGCTATGCTGGCATTAAGTATTGTGAGCATCTCCATGCCTCGACAAGTATGCAGCTACACTGATCATTGAGTATTATGAGCACCTCTGCGCCTCAGCGAGCACACAGCTATGCTAGCATTGAGTATTGTGAGAGCCTCATCGCCTCGGCAAGTATGTAGCTACGCTGATCATTAAGTATTATGAGCACCTCTGCGCCTCAGCGAGCATACAGCTATGCTAGCATTGAATATTGTGAGTGCCTCCTCACCTCAGCAAGTATGTAGCTACGCTAGTCATTGAGAATTGTGAGCACCTTCGTGCCTCAATGAGCACACAGCTACGCTGGCATTGAGTATTGTGAGCGCCTCTATGCCTCAGCAAGCATACAACTATGCTAATCATTATGTATTGTGAGCACCTCTGTGCGTCAATGAGCATGCAGCTACGTTGGTCATTGAGTATTATGAGCGCCTCTGTGCCTCCAGCGAGCACACAACTATGCTAGTCAATTGATTCATACATTATAATTAATGAAACAAGATTCTACTTGATAAAGACAACAAATAAGTAAATAAAGAAACTAAAGCACATTGTCAATATATAACCCGAACTGAAGCTCTTTGCTCTTGGTTAGAATCTTATTGGTTATGTTGAGATCATTGCTCTGCAGGTCACACCACATACCCTTGCAAGCAGCCTCTTTTAATGAGATCTTCTATCATGTCCTTCAATGCCCAAAATTCCAAGGTGTTGTGCCCATTGTGGTAGGCATAGAATTTATCTATATTTCTAAGCCAACCAGGAGTCTATTGAGACTTGGGCTTTCCAAAATCTTCTCTATCTTGCTCAACTAGGAATATCCTATCTTGAGTGTCAGATAGAATGCTATAGCTTTCGTAGTGACCTTGGTATTGAGGCCGCTCATCCCTACTCCTCTTGATGATCTGAAGATTGAAACTGTCCTTTCCTTCTCTGTGGCTACTCCTCCTTTTATTTTGATCCAAAATGCTTGTATCAAACTTCTTTGAACCAAAAGTTTCATCCCATCTAACTTGCCTCATATCTTGCTTGTAGAAATCCCTAAGATCTTTCACCAGTGACTTGTATATGCTTTTGTACAGCTTCCCATCTTTGCAGAGTCCCGCAAAGATTGTTGCCAAAATGGTTTCTTCTTAAGGATGTTCTACATTGTTGACCTCGTGTCTGAACTGAGAGATGTAGTCTTTCAATAACTTTTCTTTTCATTGGAAGATCGTAGCAAGATGGCAAGATGGAGTGAACTATCTTTTCAATGCTCGATACTAGTTGATGAATTTCCTTTGACACTCTTCCTAGCTGCCTATGCTGTGAGATGGAAGACTTTTGTACCATGTCAGAGGCAAGCCCCCTAGTGTGGCTGGGAAGACAAGGCATTTCATGAGAGGGATGATCGTCATGAGATCCATCTAGACATTGAACACATCTAAATGATCCAACGAGTCTCTATCTCCATCATAAAATGGAATTGAAGGGACTTTGAACTTCGAGGGAAGGGGTTATGCTTCAATTTCTTTGGTGAATGGTGACCTCACTTCATAGCAAGCTTAGTTATCTGGAGCTCAGAGACACTCCTTGAATTGATTCACCCTCTAAAATAACTCTTCTACAATTAGGTCTCGTACCAGAGACTGTTGATTTTCCTAGTCACGACTGTAGTGACCTGGAACGTGCTCTTCACCAGCTCTTCCCAAACAACTGGATTGGTGCTACTAGTGATCATTTCCAGGTGTGATGACTTCGGCCTGTCTTTGCAAGCCTTGAGCCTAGCTTTGTGCTAATGTGGTGACTACTCTGGTCAGCTCCCCCATCATATTTTCTAGCTTCTCCTATTGTTGAAGCCAGACTTGGACTCCATTACTCCCATTTGCAATAGTAGCAGGTTAAAAGGAGCCGGTCGAGGGTAGATTTTAGTTACACTTAAATCTGGCCAATGGAAGAGGTTCCTTCAGGACCCAAATTGTTTCTCGATTGTTGAGGCGATGAGCAATAGGAGACGACAGGAGGAGGAAGAAAGAGAAAGGTTGAAACATGAAGGTTTAACGTGGTTTGGCTAAATCTGGGTGGCACTAGACCTTACATCCACGAAGATATTTTATTAATCTAAAGGAGTTTTTACAAAGCTTTTACTATGATTTTCGGTAAAGTTTCTGCTCATATCCTTTTCTCCCTCCTATACAAAGGTTCTAGCCCCCCATTTATAGAAGCATGTGTTGGGTTTCATGCAACCAGCACAGTGGAATTTAAAAAAAAATTGAAACCCAACCAAGGATCCATGTGTAGAATATAAACCAGTTGGTCCAGAATGTTACCTGATTAATGCAGTAACACAGGTCACGACTCCTTATAGTATTGTGGTTTGATCCAAAAAATAGCAACACGTATTGGTGAATCCTCCTCTCCTATGATGCTGTGGTTTGATGCAAGATTGTGGGCTGATCCAAAACACAAACAGAAGGCTGTGGCTAATGCAAAATCATGAACATAGAATAGCAGATTCGTGTCTCTATGGTATCCACACACGCAAAACAAAACTTTGTTTATAGGAATGGAACTGCCTCACACAACACGCCTCTGCTAGGAAACGTTTCTCTCCAATTTTAAGATCTTTCAATGGTTTCTGAGCGCAAAGAAAACTGTTTTCTTTTTTGTTATATTCGGCTACCTCCTTTTGTTGTATTTTATGATGCCTCACTAATCCCCTTTTGTTATCTTTATAACTCTAGGGTTTTAGTGAGGAAAGACCTAG